>JAMKCH010009204.1:0-28828 GCA_023653785.1 Ophioderma brevispina
AATTTTGAGTGGCTATATTTTATAATTTTTACAAACTCATCAAACTTTTTACCAAATGTGGCAAGGAGAACCCCCCCCCCAAACAAATTAATGCCAACCAGGGGGGCGGCAAGATAGCTTCGTGTTTTGCCGTTCCCATAGGTTTTAGCACGTAATCACGAAACTTGACAAATATTCTAAAGTCAAAATATGTTTATATATCAATATTTTTCCACTCCAAAATCCGTTGGAGTTGAGAAGCAACTCCAGTTTAAGTAATTTTTTTGGTAGGATAACGGTACAAACGGGATCCATTTGAACAAGGCTTGTTTAGACCTCATTTTCAATCGCAGGGTCACTGCTATTTATAGCTGCGGACCATGTACCAGGCCAGGTTACCAGGTTAGCCTATGCACCACCGGAATATAATTCGTTGACCTGCATGTAGCATCTCTCTGTCCGGTCCTTTAAAAACGATTTGATGATAGTTTTTCAGCACAATTATGCACCACCGACTAAAGCAACGGCAATTTAGATCGGTCGGCTCCGTACGGGAATTCCCACTCGCCACTCACTGATCATTTATAAACCGTACATGACTTCAAATTCCGGCAAAAGCAAAAAAAAAAAAAAAAAAAAAAAAAAAGAGCAAAAAAAAACCAAACAGAAAATACTGTTCAGGCTCGTCCAATGACTCGTTCGGCAGTATTGCGCTATGATGAGCTTTGCCGCCACCGCCTAATGCCCACCTTATGTCCCTCAGTCCTTTCCTTTAAAAAACATCTAATTTTGAATTTCTTAAAGGTTTTGGGGTGCCTAACTTACAAAGTTGATTTGTTGTGTAGGCAAAATAATAACAGCAGCCCACTAAAACGTTCCATGCTTTTAAAGGTGCAACAAGAGATTTGAGGCATCAAATCTTGTGTCATAATAGTGATTTCAAATAGAATTAACATGCTCCATAGATTCTTACCTTGTATTTGCTACAGAAATGTCTTAAAAGAGAAGGAAAGCGTGATTTTTGATTTTCTTATATTTCAATGTAAAACATAGCTGAATTTTGTATTTGCTCCTTACAAAATTAGAAATTTATCACTTTTTTTGTACCAAGAACATTCTCAGCTTAATCCTTTCAGATGGGGATATTTTTTGGGAAAAGCTTACATCGGCAAAAATGAGAACTTTCATTTTTTAGGGACACCTGATATGCTGAAATCTCTGTTGACTTTAAATACAGGCTGTCCCAAAAAAATGTTAAACTCGGACAAAGGCCATTTTGACACCAAGAAAAGCATGATTCAATGGGTCTTTGGTATGTTTTTCAAGCCAATAAAAAATAAGCTTTAATTTACCGTTATTTCATTCCAATCGAACTTAGAACAAAAGATATGCTCTATCATCAGTAGAAGAGGCCAAAATCAGCTTGGTCCGATTTCTGCATTTGAGACTTGAAATGCATGATGAAACATGAATACACTTGACTTCATAGTACACATCTGCTTGCCATCTTAAAAGAAAACAATAGATCTTGCAATGTTTTTCTATTAAGAAGGACTTTCAAGTTTCTATCACTATGTTATACCCAGTCATCGTTGGATGTACCACAACGGCTCAGCTAAGAAGAGAATGTGGGTTTGAGTTATTGCCAATCTGGTCAGTTATGGGTCTTTTGGTCTGACTATGTGGTCGAATTTCCAATTATGTGTCAATGGTAGGTCTATTTTCAGAGTTTCTCTTTCATTTTTTTGGTTTGATGTTTTTGTTGTTTATTCTGTCTACAGAATCATATATTTTCTTGGAAGTCAGCACGGAAGTGTCTGGCTATGTTGGTTATTTAATTTGGTTAGTTCTGTGTAATTTGACTCGAATTTGAGTCTGCTTAAAAAAAAGTTGAAAATGACTGGATTTCATTTTTGGAAAAACATGAAGTAGTGCGATCTTAAAGACCATGTTTCACCACTTTATTGACAAATAAACTGTTCAAAAGGGCTGGTTGTCAATATATTTAGTAGTTCAAAAGTCAATCATTAACTCGATCAATAAATAAATTTTGAGGTATGTTACAAAATCATGTTTCTCCGCAATCTACAAATGTGACCGATGCAAATCGGACCAATCCGAATTTGCACTCTTCTTTTGAAGAAGCATATCTTTTGGTCTAAAATAGGCATGAAATGAAATAAACGGCAAGTAAAGCTTATTTATTTGGCTTTAAGACCATACCAAACAAAGACCCAGGCGTACTTTAGTTATTTGCAAAATCCTATCCCGGTGCCCGAGTGGTTAACATTTTTTTGGGACAGCCTGTACTTGCCCCAGATGTGAAAAAATGTACGCTTACTCCTTGACATAGATCCATCAGGTTGTTGATGTAAATATACAATAGATTTTGTTGCAAAACCGAGGCGATTGTTGGAA
This sequence comes from Ophioderma brevispina, assembly GCA_023653785.1. NCBI lineage: Eukaryota > Metazoa > Echinodermata > Ophiuroidea > Amphilepidida > Ophiodermatidae > Ophioderma > Ophioderma brevispina. Next base: position 2,398 of record JAMKCH010009204.1, read on the forward strand.
CTCAACTGTGATATTTCTTTGATGTTGTTGGAAAACTCACTTGCATATTTCGTCCTTTCGTCTGAGGACTTCTTCAGAACTGGTCGTCTGATCCACTGTGGGGGGGAAAATTGATATTACTTGTTGATTGTTCCAGTCCTTAAATACTTAATTGGGTTATAGGCTTGAGACACATTTTGTTGTAGTCTGCATGCCAAGTCATAGATTGTGGCATGCGTGAGGCTATTAAGATGCCATGAAATGCACGACATAATTGCAGGGACTTCGGTTTTTTATGACCTCACAAAATGGTCAGCATTTGTTGAGTGGTGTTTGATCTTTGTAACTCGCATCATTTCGAGGTTGGGGTTGAAAGATGACCTCCGAATCAACAAATTTTATCTAGCCAACCCTGTTTATTTGCACAAGAGCAAGTTGATGTATAGGGGGCTTGCTCTGTGGATTTGATAGTGTCCCAGCTTTCTGAATGTGTTCTGGGTACAAAAACAAAATCTGGAACTGACTCAGTTGCAAGCTTTTTAGTACCGATCAGGGGAGGGCGGCCAAGATATCCCAATTTCAGACGTCGCCATTGGTTTAACATGTAAAAGTGAAATCTTGACGAAAAATTCTGAATTGTTTATATGTTAAGGAATATTTTCTTATTTCAAAACCGTTGGAGATGAAGAATCAACTCCACTGGAAGGGTTATTTCTGATTTTTTTTTGTATTAATAACAAACGAGGTTGAGGTCGTATGTGGGTCATGGGAACACCCATGACCGGCCCACAACAAAGCACCCAAATTGGTTTGTGGTTTGCAATCCGTATTGCTGTAATTTCGTTAGACATTTTTGGTGAGTTGCTATAATGAATGAGGCTTGGCCGCCACCGCCTGGTACCGATCAAGCAACACTAGAGTGGGGCACCATGAGGTAGTCTGCATATATGACCCCGCAGAGCAGCTGCTATGTAAAAAGTTACTTATTTTGTATAAATTTAAAATAGGCCTAGAGTCCAAAGTTGATTTTGTACATTTCTGTATGTATAATGTTTTAAGATTATAATTATCGAAACAATTAAAGAGTCATTACGATTTAAGTATTGTGTATTATATTACAAACTCTTTTGGGTTGTAAATTCTTTGTACATGTTCAAGAAGATTTGTAAAGTGGAAGAAACAAACAACATCCTACCAAATGGGCTTGGTAAAAAAAAGTACTTTGAGAAATGTAATTGAAGATGTTATTTAATATTGAACTAATGTTATTAAAAGGTAATTCTTACGACAGTATTACCATCAAATCCTTGGAAATCCATTTGGAGAAGATGGTATGGTAAAAGCATAATGGTCTAACTTCAGAGATGGAAAATTAAAACTAACAAGAATTTCAATACATGCATCCTCTGTAAGAATTTGCCTAACTCTTCCACAAAGTGGTGTGTGTTTCGAATGAAGTTGTCCAATGGGCTATTCCATTTAGAATCTCTATTCCTCCTCTGTAAGACTTAACCGGAGTCAGAGTTACGACATTTAGATTCAGGTTTATGCGGGTGCAGATGCATAAGAGACATAATGCCTAACTTTCCACATCTTGCTTTTCACATGAAAAGTTAGGCTTCTTATCCATCTACACCTGCATAAACCTGAAATCTGTCGCGGAGGTTTTACCATTCATGTAAGCAGGTCATGGAATTAATAAGGCTTTTAACACTGAGCCGTGATCGATCGCAAAAGTTTTTGAAGACTAGTGCAGCCGTTTCTGAATATTAGATGCGCATGGGCAATAGCGCCTTAGGCATTTACGGCAGTGGTTGTAGTTGACTTTTGAAATGCCGAGGTACAAGGCCATCTTTTAAATGATATAACCTGTCACAACCTTGGTTTGGTACCGCACAGAAATTGTAAGTGGTCCGTTCATGAAATTGAACGGACTGAGTAAGGAAATTCAACATGGTGGATAGACTCTTACGTAAGTGCATTTATTGGACGAATGTGTGCTGTTATTTGAGGAAGCACAACAGCGATATGTGTGTCAGAGTTTGCAAAGTATTATAATGAATTTGGTGGCTGGTTTGAAGTCTACAGATAGCGATCAATCGCAAAAGTCGATCGATCACCGGCTCAGTGTGAAAAGCCTTAATATCTAGTCGGAAATACTTTCATTGGGGAATTACACGGCTTTACTCTGTATTAAGTTGAATAATCCCTCAATGGAAGTCATACCCCAATCCAACTCTACCTGTTTACATGAAGGACATACCCTCCCACAAAAAGGTTCTTACCCTCCTCATAGATTGCAGCTCACAGCTGTTCGACCACATTTTAAGCAGTGGTGACACAATTTTGACAACTGATATCAGTAGAGGCATGCAAGATCTATTACCCATTTGAAAATTTTGCCATATAGGTGCTAGGCCTACATAGATCATGATTTGTATGTTTAACAACCTCTGTACAGTATAGAGATGTGTGCAAAACTGGATTTTTGAAGATGTGATATTTTCCCATATATTGAAAGTTCATAAAATTTACACAATGTATCTGGTGGAAAAAATAATCCAAATCATTTGTCAAAACTGTATTGCTAATATTGTTTTATTCTGGCTTTGTCTTAAAGACTTTCAAAAAGCTGTGAGCCCAATAGAATTGCTGTTGATAAGGCTTGTTTGGAGAAATTGTCAGTTGGTATCATTGCTGCTGACAAGTTGACTTAAGTAGGACTAATTAAAGTAGCTCAATTTTGACTTGAAACTATGTGTTGTTTTTGGATATAACCTGTAACATTGAGTGTCAGGAACACTGATCTGGACCTTCTTTTGGTGCTAATAGGTCTGTCTTGTGCAGGGCGAATTTAGGGGAGTTTCCGTAACCTGACCCATTTGACACACTTTTTTCTGACACACTTCTGAATTTGGAAACCTTAATGGAATAAACATGTGCTTTATTCCATGAAGGGTTTCAGAATTCATGTGTGTCAGAAAAAAAAGTGTGTCAGATGTGTCAGGTTACAGAAACTCCTGGAATTTAGAGCTTCATATAATATTGGGTGTTCACTCAGAATATTTTTGGGCAATGAGGGTGGTACTAGTATTTGTAGTGGAATGCATTTATCAACTATTACAATTATTTTGGGAAGATATATGGCCTGTCCAAAAGAAGACTTTGGAATATAAGCTACAAAATTGAATTTTTTGCTTTCTGGGAGAATAGTAGATTATCCTATCATGGTAAAAGTATACATATGGACATCTTAACATTACCAGTTTGGGTACTGGGGTATTTGTAGGTACATTTCAAAAATTTTGAGTGTTTGAAATCAATTGTTATTATTCTTTTCAGAACTATAGTGCTTTTATCATCCTCGAGTCAATAATGTTAGTGTGTTGTGCAGTATTTGAAGCATTAAATCTTAGGCATTGATTCAAAATGCAAACATACCCACGCGCACGTATAATGGCAGTGCGAAAGTGCACACGCAAAACATCTGCCTGAACCTGTGACATCACTGACTCAAGGTTTGAGGGTTATATTGAGGTTGTATTGTAAAGGGCTCAGCAATTTGACCATTTGGAGAAAATTTGCATAAAAGATTTTTACCTGTAAACCCTTGCGAAATTTGGATCAATCTTGAATCTCGCAACACAAGACATGTGTACACATGTATGATTTGACAAGTGGATTTCCAAGATGAGCTGCTTTCCACTCAAAATGTAAGGAGTAACCATTTTGCTTCCACAAATTAAAAAAAAACAAGACTGGTGGAAGTAAAAAACTTTCAACTTGGCTTTATTTTCATATAATTATTTTATTGTAATCAAGATTTTATGTTTAAACAAGTTTGTTGTACCTGAATATTTTCTATGTGACCAAAGTTTATGTATAATTTAAGAAAGAAAACAATGACATGTACATCTATTGCCTTCCGTTTTGAATATTGTTCCTTCTGGATATTATTTTCAGAACTGTAAATTCTTGTATTTTACTTATATGCTTTCTTCTTAGTTGCTACTGCTTTATTATATAATCTGTGATATTTTTATACCAGCATGATTTGGGGTTTTCTTCCCTGAACATAGATTCATGGATAGCATTTTATAACTCCCAACCCCACAATACAGTAGTATTTTCTGATGAGTTATCAGATTGCTAAAATAGCTTAGAAGAATGTGAGCCTTGTGTAAAACATAACTGATTTTTATTGACACACAACCCAGGTGATTGTTACCAATCCCATATTGCATTGTGCCATTTTTTAATATATCGGTCCCCCATCGTTTGCAAAAAAATGGAAAAAAAAAGATGGCAGGAGAAGTAATATATTTGCCAAAATGCACCAAATAATGCCATGTTTGTGCTGCTTCTAAGGGGGCATGTTCCTCGGACACCCCGTGTCACACAAGCGCAATTTTCAGCGTTGATGTATTGCCTCACTCACTCGCCCCCATCAAAATAACCTGCTGCCACCCCTGCACTCATGTGTGTAAGCCTACCGTTATTATTTTCCATCTAGAGATTCCTTAAAGGTTTATGAAGTGGCTGGAATTAATTCTTGGACAGAATTGAACATATGCCAGTGTGAAGTGTGTTTACTAGCAGGGACAGCGAACATAGCACCGCGATGCGAGATTGGTCAAAGTACGCTCCGAAGCACTGCGTAGCTGGCGGCGCTTACACAGGTTGTGCGTGCGGACTGTCTGAGAAATAAATCCAGCAACTATAGTTCAATAAATATCCTCTAAAAAGGGTGGTTTCCAAAATTCACTTGATTCTAATATGGTGCATGTTGATGTTATATGTGCAAATCACAGTGCCCATGGGCATGTGTTATAATTTCTGCCCGTTTATGGACTAAAAATGCAAATTTACAAATTTCTTCTGAAGTAGATTGAATCTGAATGTACGAGAAAAATTACACACACTATGGCTAGCGGCAAGTTGGGGTGGGGGTGGGGGTGAGGCTATTGATCACAAAATGCTCTTTTTAAGATGCACTCAGAAGTTGTGTGTGTGTATTTTTCAAAAAATTTAATGTATGCAGTTTCTGGCATACTGGGGGAGGGGCATGAGTTCAAAACAGATTCCGAGGGATCAACCCTGTAGTCGGTTGGGGTCAACCCTGTAGTCGGTTGGGGTCAACACAATAGCAGGTCAGGATTAACCTGCTCGTTATTTTGTGAGCAAAATGAACATTGTCGACTACACTCGGCTCCAGCACACACAGGGTTAAGGTTTTTAAAATATGATTATTACATTAGATGATATTTAAGGCGTATGAAAGTCGATGTTATGTTTCCCGTAACCCGCCCGCGTTATGATTTTCTGCCCGCGTTTGAGATGCTGAAATCCCTAAAAAGTTCATTATTTTGTATTTTGAAGAAAATATCAAGGTTTCTTCTTGTGATCACATTTTGTGAATGTGATTTTAGTAGATTTTAAACCAAAGAACAGTTGCAAAATCATTTTTAAATGTAGGGTGGTAGTTTGACACAATATTGTAGCTGTATGCCAAAGGTTGGTAAATGGCTGTTTCTTCAAAATTACGAATAATGAAAAATGAAATAGTTGCCTCATTCTGATTTGCAAAAAAAATTTACGGGAACATAACATTGACTTTTATTGGCCTAATCCAAAAAATCCCAGGAATTCATCAGTCTATGCATACTATATGATTAATAACAGCATAGACACTTAATAAGAGAGTTATGTTGTTTTGCATTGTCAAAGTAATAAACATATATTTTGTGCTTGCAATAAGGTTTTTAAGTTATATCAGTATCATAATTATGATATTATTTGTATGTTTGAATATTTTATATATCATTTTATTGGAAAAATTTGAAAGTTCACACGGACTAATCACTCATTTGTATGTTTGACACTACTAGCCAGTAATGACAGTAGATGTATTTTTGTCCTGGAGGGGTGGTACACAGATTTGGTTTGGTCGGGGTGTGCAGCCGAAGAATCGAAACCCTTGTCCATTTCTAAGGGTCATTTTGCTTGAAATGTACACCCATTTTTCAAATGTTTCTGGTATGAGTTAAAAAGATTTTGACTTTTTAACCATATTTTGAAGCGGTCTCAGAAAAACAGGCCTGTGACTTAGGATTTTTTGTAGAAAATGGGACCATGTCTAAACCATGAAAAAGTACCTGCAGCAGTGGCACATCCCTGTATACCTTTTACATGTGTGTACCTCCAGGACTTGCGTAGCATATTTAGAAAGCATAGAGTATTTTGTGGAGGTTGAATTCACGTCAATAAACTGCCTGGTTTTTGTAATGTATAAAAAATATAGTCCCATTTATTATTTTGATTAAGATAGTAAGTTACACATTTGCAGGTAAGTTTCTGAATATCTGAGAACATTTGAATATATCAGAAATTTTAAAGGAAAAGAGGTTATACATTTATTTTAAATGATAGGCCTATGCTGTATAGGAGTAACTCGTTTGGGGCAAACTAGCCAGAATAAACACGTATGTGACAAAGAGGGGACAGAAATAGTTGGTGCAATAGCTGCCATTTGTCAGAAATTCCCATCAAACATATGACATGTCTTTGGTCAGTGGCTCTTGAGTCTTGAAATGGCTCTTCAGGCAATGCAGGAACCATTTCAAAAGCCACTGACTCAAGGAAAGATAAATTGAATTTTTCTAATACATGTACATGATAGCATAAGGATGTATCACATGGCAGCTATTGCACTTACGACCTTGTTGCACTCACATGACGAGTTATTTGGCTGTGGCACAGTTCTGTTACACCATTTGAGTTATTGTTGATTATATAATTGAGTGGATTGAATAGGTGCTTTCACATGGTTGGCACATGGTCAGAAGGCAGGCAGGTGTAAGGGGTGACATAGTGCTGTTAAGAGCATCATTTGGCTTAGAGCGAGTAGTGACTGTGTGTGAATGATGGGTTGGAGTAAGTTACATGAGGGTTTACTCCTGGCATATAAGAGTAGCAAGCTTGGGGGTATTTCCGTAAGGTGACCCATCTGACTCACTTTTTCTGACCCACTATCAGAAACCCTTCAAGGAATAAACCATGTTTCTTCTGTTAAAAGGTTTATTCATAAGTGTGTCAGACAGGTCACCTTACAGAAATGCCCCAAGCCAGGAAGTAGTTCTCTGGTAGGAGTAGCTGACAGTGAGACTGCCAGGTCTAGGAGTAGTAACTAATATGGAACCTCATCTGTTTGTGTGCGCTCAGTTAATCATCAATGAAATCATCAATACTCACCTTAATAGATGTCTCTGACTATCATGAACTCAGACCATCGTTTGGAATGACACGACCCAAAAGCTATTTGGAGAATGTTTAATTGTCATTTTGCCTCACACTGAGTTATTTTCAAAGTCAATGTACTTTGTCAGATACATACAGGTTCATCATTATGTCATCTCTGTAGTTCCTTCAACCAGCAATTTCTAAGAGAATGTATGGGCAGGACTTATCCAAACTTTTAGGAAACATCAGGATTGTCATCTTAGGGCATTGAACTCTTGGTCTTACTCAGATCTTTTAGATTGTTAAGAATATTGGTTTCATCAGGAATTCAAAGAAATAGTAAGCCAGAATGCTCTCAAAATATTTAGTTAAGTGAAAGTAAGGTGTGAGCCGTATAATACCCACAAAGGAAAAGGAGCTAATTCATTTGTAGTTAGGAACCCAATAGTTGGGAATGCAGATTATATAATAGCCAGCATTTGTAAGGGTATAATACCATATAGAGACATTGGATTATAACGAGTAATTCACAAATAGATTCGCAGTAGATTGTAGTCTGCAACAGATGCTGCACTTGATTTGATGTGAGATAACAAAGATATGGGTGACAAAACAATTCTGTGGGTATATGTGGCTATTGTTACTTGCACTTACTTGTATTGAAAAGAGCTATGTCGCTCTGCAGGCAGTCTTGTTGTCCGCAGGACTTTTTATATGATACTTTATGTGCACAACACAGATTAGGTCTGGTTTTTCCTCCTCGCAATAAAAGAAATTTAGAATTAGTTAAATAATGGTTGGCGAGTTAACAACACACATAAATTATAAGCTATCCCTGTTTTGATTTCAAGGGTTTTATCTAATTTGGCCTATATATGTGGGTACCAGTAAAAATGTTTATCCTTTCCTACATGCTCTCAAGTAATTTGACAGTATGTATGAGTATGTCAATCTTGGGGAAATTCACTATTGGGGGGAAATTTCAAGAGTGAAAAAAACTAGAAAGAAATAAAGGTGTGAATCCTAGATATTTTCTTCAAAGGAAAAGGGCAAGACTCAAGAGTATTTCACTCTGCAAGGAGTGTAATGCTTGGACTGCACATAAAATTGGGCACACATGGTGCAGTGGATCAGTGCTTGCCTCACAAGCATAAGGTTGTGGGTTCGCGCCGCTTGACAATGTGTTGCGCACTTGGCAAAGGCACTTTACCTCGTGTTTTTCCTCTCCACCCAGGAGTATAAATGGGTACCGGGATATGGTGGGAATGTACGACAGACTCACTGTGCTGGAGGAGTGGCGAACCCCGACAGCAACATGTATTGAGTGAGTCTGGCAACAATCGCCAAAGACAGAGGATGGGCACTCTTTTTTACTATAAGAATTGCCATTAGGGGATAAACAAATGTAGCTAGTATAGGGCTCTGGAATCAAAAGTGTGTTAGTTTAATTGGATAATTGAGTCTATTAAATAAGTATGGCCATAATCAAACCAAAAGGTCCTGTCAGTGAAACTTCAGAAATGGGCAGTGCATGCCCAGTATTCTTCTGTTCTTTTCCCATGATAAGCATGAATGTGTGACATCTGTGCCAAAATCAGGGAGTAAGTGGTTGTTTGAAAAAATCCTACAAATCTTGAAGTGAGTGAGCGAATCGAGCTCGCCGAGGCGGAGGCATTCGCAGGGGTAAGGGGACGGAGCGAGCCTATTGCGGGGGTTGAAGGGGGGCAGCGCCCCTGCGAGAATTTGTTGCATTTAGTCTGTAATGAGCAATTTCTGACTATTTTCAAACATTAAACACCTGATAAAAAAGCAGTTCAAAAGTGTTTGATAATTTAACTGTAACTTATACATTGTAACATCGCTTACCTTTCTAATGTTTCTCTGCTAGATCTTTTCTGGATGGCTTATTTGGCTTTTCCTGTTCCTTGTGGTATCCTACTGGACTTGATGGTTGTGTGTCTTTCTTTGCTTTCTTGATGATGGTTTCTTTGGTTTCAGTTCTCCTGGAGGTAACCTGTTTTTCCCTGAGTTCTTTGCGTCTTTCTTGATTCTTGGCGCTTTCTTTTTCTGAGGCATCTGCTGCGACTTGATTTTCTGTTGATATTTTTGCTTGTTCGTGGACAATGACACCCTTGCCCCTGCTACATTTTTGAGCGGCCTTGCCTGTGATTGGGGGGGGGGGGGGGGGGGGGGGGGGGGTATTTGATGAACTGTTGATGGCTTGTTTTTCTTAGGACGGGTCGGCAGTTTGCGCATATGATTGCCATTGACATGGCTGATGGAGATGAATTAAATATTGTCACGATGGAAACGCTGTAGTGATGTCTCATTCGATGCCTGCAAGTCGTATTTTATTGTTGTACGCAGGAAAATGTACTGCAATTAAGTCTATTTGTTTTTGCAGTTATCACATCATTATACACTGAAGCTTGTTTCCACTCTTGGTCCTGTGAAGATTGATTTAAAGCACATTCACATTGGTTTTGAGAGTTTGAGAGCTGGATAGTAAAAAAACATCAGCCCACCATTGTCCAGGACGGGCTGCCTTCAATTATATGACGGTTAGAGATGGTCTAGTTGCATTTGTCTTGCAGCTTTGTCAAATGCATCATACTGAGCACTATCTACATGAGATGCAAATAAATTTGCAAGTTTCTGTAGGTGTTCAGTGTAAACACTGTGGCCTGGGCTCTGGGTCTCTCGCCGATAAACACCGAAGTAAGTATACTGTTTTGAAGGGGAGGGCCAGTTTCTTTTGAAATTACTTAGCAGTTTCTCATACGCTCGTTGGACCTTTTTCCAAGAATAAGTGCACATTTCTGCGTCATTGTTAGAAGAACGTCTTCAGCCTTCCTACCACATTACATTGACTTCTTCAAGAGATTGATTGTTCAAGTGTCAATTCCTGCAATTTGCGAGGTGTGAATCCTTGTATAGCTTCTGTTTCAGAAATGCTACGAAATTTCGAAATAATTCAACTATTTCATCATGGAGACGGTGCATCATAGGTTCCTTTTGTTCAAATGTTAAAACAAATGCCATAAAGGTGGAAAGTATAGAAAGTACACGGTCAGGTAGAATGTTGTTTTTTTGATGAAATACAATTTTCACCAATTCCTTGCTTCCTATTTGTGCCAAACTCTGTTAACTTCTTTTGAAGTTCTCTAGATAGCATTCGTCGCTTCGGCTGCTCAGATTGTGAGATATATATACCTGTAACCTTCTTAAACAGTAGTGTTAACCCTCGTATACTGAGCCATTTTGTAACAAAATCCGAAGGGGGGGGTGGTTCACCACCCCCCCCTGTGATTTTCGTTACTGGAACAACCGATTCCTGTAAATTTGGGACCAAAGGATAGCTTAGAGTTTCTTCTTTTCCATTGGTACCAAAAAGTACTAACCATCCCCATTATGACGTCACCATGACGTTCATATGTTGAGGAAAGTACGAAAAATAATGAATATGAGGGTGGAAAATTGTATTTAGCAAGTTGTTAGCGACTTCCAAACACCCTTATAGCTCTAAAAAATGATGTCATGTCCCCACAAGTAGCTAAAAAAAACCGCATTGAAAAATATGATTTTCCAACCCTTTTTGGCGAAAAATGAATTTTTCACGGTGTGGTCTATGGAAATGGCAAGCAAGTTTTGTGACATGCCGAACTTATGACGTCACTGGTGACGTAATGCTAGGCAATGTTGGTACTCATTTTGGTATCAATGGAAAAGAGGAGGACCATGCTATAGTGGTACCACAAAAATCAAGTGTCTGTGATTTTCTGTGTTGTGTTAGGCATGTTGGGTACTTCTATTCCGGAGGGCGGGGGGGGGTGGTTACCACCCCCCCCTATCGATCACTTTGGGATCACACGTATATACCTAACCTGGGTGATGTTTGTTTTTGACGATTATTAAAATGAGCGGAAACATGTCAATTGACAATTCCATTAATAATTTTGGACCACCAAACAAACAAAAAGGGGGTTTTAGCAAGCCAGGAAAAAAACCTGAAGGGGGGCGTGGTAACCACACCCCCCCCCCCTTCGGGTAGCGAAGGGTTAAGTATTATCTTTGTCTTTTTGCCTATCCAAGCAAAGTAGAATACAGTTAGTGGATCCTCATGTCAAGGTTTCGGCCTGCTAAATATGCAGAAAGCCACCGGTGAGCTATTCGCTCTAGAGGAACTTTGAAGTCAAGACCAAACATGGTTGATATTTCTTGTAGGTACTCTTTAAGATCAGGGGAGAATTGAAAGTCCTTATACAAGTCACGCACATGATGTCAACATGATGTCAAAAACTGTCTCACAAAATTTCCTAGTATTGGCATATGGTGACAGATGTCGCATCAATGTCAAGGAGACCGGTCTGGATGAAGTCTCTTAATCAGTTTCAAATCTGTTTTTTGAATCTCATGCACGCAGCACGTAACTAAGGATGATATAAATTGCTCAAAGGAAAATGCCATCTTCTAGAAGTGTTTGAAATACTTTCTCGGAATTTTTCACTACAGTGAAATTGACAGAGGCATAATGATGTACAATAAATTGTCACAGTTTTTCAGAGAAATACGAAACAAGAATACAAGAATACGCTCATTAGATCCTTGGGTGGTACATCATCCAGGTTGATGGCAACATGGTTTATTTTAGATCATGCACAGGGACGTTTACGCTATCAACCTCTGAGACCCCCTCCTTAATTTTATAGCAACAGGTAGTCCTTTCCATCGATAGATCTTGTAACCTTCCCATCTCTTGAAAGCTCTTGTGTGATAATGCTATAAGATGAGGTGCCTTGTAAAGGGCAAACTATGTTCGGCATGATATGAATGAAAGTAGTAGTAACCATTTTGCTTCTGAATACTTTTCCGGTCACTGTAACTAACCTTTGGTGCTGATTTACAAGTGGCTTTTACCGAACATCTTACACAGGATCACTGAACGTTTAGGGCAACTCCATAGGGTAGGCATTTACGCGTACTGGAAGTCATGCCCCACTTCCCATAGCTTCGTTTTTTGAAAGGTAGAGGAAGTAATGTTGTGTTGTCAACTCAGTTTTGCCTATTCCCGTTTATTGTTTGTTTTACCCCCATGGCCGACAAAAAGGATAGCATTCCAACCTTTCCCATACTTCAAATCGCACAACTTGCAGATATGCATCTGGCATAACCAGGCTTATCCAGTTTGCGAACATATTCCGACAAAAAATGCCGTCTTGCGGCCTTTTCCTCGAGCCATCAGCCAGTTCCACGGTACCCCCATCCCTTACATCTTTATCACACGGATATTCGCCGTTCGATCAACCTCCATTACTGTAGTATCATCAAATTATGTCCGTATTTCCAATAGACCCAACAGTCTAGTCAATCAGCAATGATAATTTACCGCACCGAAAACACACCGATAACATGAGCTGCTCGTGACCTGCAACTTACCGATTAGGCTCAATTCGCAGTCGTTTTCATTAGCTTGCAGTGGGGAACATACATCAATTTATTACGGGATTTTTTAAGGATTTTTTTTCGGCGATTTCTTCCGGGATTTTTTTGGGGATTTTTTCCGGGATTTTCTGCAGAATTTTTTCCGGGAAATCTGAGGGGGAAATCCGTATTTTTTTTCCTTTCAAATTTTGAAAAATCCGGAAGACTTACATCCTTGCAAATGTTTCATATGCCTTGCCTAAAATGTAATGTAAATCGTGTTGATTTTAAGAGAAACCATTAATTTTTTAGAAAAAAAAAACATTGGCTGTAAATAGATCAGATTCCTAGCTTTGAGGGTGGGTCATTGTTAATATTGCTATGTGCATGGTAAACATTACGCTATTTCCCAATCAATTTTGTGGTCCAGGCAGGGCCAGGTAGCTTTTTCAAAATAACGAATAACAGAATATTTTTCAACTGGGCAATTTTTTTCTCTGTCCTGACACAAAGGAGTGCAGTAAATGTGCACATCTGGGATGGTAGGTCATTGTCATGCTATGTACAAGTAGTTCTGCTACAAGACCAGACTAGCACCTTAGCATACCTGCCAACATTGAGAACCCCAAAAATCAGAATACATGTGTCGCAAACACCTCATCACGAAAGCCCTTATGGGTGGGGTCTATTTCTGACCCACTTTAGGGCCTCTAGTGGGTGGAGTACACAGGGCTATAGTCTCCTGGAGTAAGTGGGTTTTAGTATTTTTGAAGCTGCAGGAAGAGCTTCAGGAGCCCCAAAATATTTCAGGACTTGTTTGAAATTTCAGAAATTTCAAAATAGGGATGGTTGGCAGGTATGCCTTAAGGTGTAGCAGTAGACCATTTCAAATGAACTTTGGAAACATAACAAAATACAACTAACATGTGCGTCCTTAATAATATACTTGCACGCATATTCACAACTGCGGTGGCACCAAGTGCCACACCCAGCATAATGTGTAATTACCCATAAACTGGATGCTTATCGAAGTTATGTTTCGAAAACTTTATTTGAAAGGTCTATATACTAAGCAGTTTACAGTTGTGCAAAGATACTTTTATTTTCCATGTAGATGTCTAGATAGACTTTACTATATATGCTACCTTGCTGTAAAAGTAATGCAAAAAAAATTGGCGCATTGCATTGGCTTGATGTGCTCTAGCTCATGTGTGTCTGTCATTATGCAGAGTGTGGTGTGGACATCAAATGTGATGAGCATTAAAAACAAATTGAACTTAATCTTGTGTGAATTATGTCCTTATTTTCATAGATGTTTTTGAGCTTATCTGTAGAAAGCATTTCTCTTCAGGAACTTTGATAATTCTAGTTGATCTATTTTATATACAAGGCGGTTCTTGAACCACAAGTCTCGCCTGCTTTTGCGCATAGCTGTAAGACCAGATTGCAATTGTATAAATACAGGGTGTTCCCAAAAAAGTTGTGCAAGCAGATAGAGTGGAGGATTGTAGATATCCCCCTCCCCAACACCCACCCCCCATCCACAACACCCCTCCCCGCAACACCCCACCCCCCTCATTGCATCAGATAAATCTTGACAAAGCTATCTATAGATGAGTTGACATGTGACGTCAACGCCGGGCAACGAACAAAGCACTGCCCGGCAGTATGCGTGAGCACCTGTAGGGCTTGTGCTTTTAAAATTCACGCTCAATCAGGCGTGATAAGGCTATTGAATGCTGCAACTGTATGGGCATATTCTTCGCACCTCTGTCAGTATAGACCAGGTGCTAACTTATGTTTGTAAACATTGATGTCACCTCATCTATATTTTGAAAATAAATCTTCAGGTCAATTTTTCAAATCCCTTGCTAACACTCAAAATGGTTGCATTTTGAATAAAGCTAGGTTAGCCTTAACCCCACCCCCCCAAAAAAATATAAAGCACCAATATAGTAAATTGTAACTGTTCAGTACTCTGGCCTGTGGGTCATGGATGGGCCCTGAACAAAAACATGCATGTGTGTAGATGTCATGGATGAGATTGCATAATTTCCAAAGAGGAAAAGAAAAAGGAATTTGCAATATCTTCTATACTTTTGTACAGGGGTCAAAAAGGAGGAAATCCTCCAATCGGAAGAAAAATCTGTGATGTGCTAACGTTCACCCAAAACCCCATCCGAAAAGTTTCATGCCGATATTTCAGTCCATTTTGATGTGAGAGCTAAAAATGTGATTTTGTAAGCCCCATAGTACTTTGTAATATATTGGTCGACCAAAATGAGGCACATTTTGGCCCATTACTTCCAAAATAAATATCCTTTAGCCCTAAGATTTCACAAGGTAAATCAGAAAAATAGTAGCTTTCTTCAGATACGAAAATTTTGACTACTTAAGGTAGAGTCCGAGGATGAGGCTATTAGCAATCTGGCCATGGCCCTTAAAGGTGCAACGAGAGATTTCAAGTCATCCATATTTTCTGTGATTTGTAGTTATTTCATATCTTCAATAGATTTTCTACCTTTAATTTGGCTACAGAAATAACTTGAAAACAAATGGCGATTTGTATAGGCTTACTGTATTTTGCGAAACGAAACAGAACTCCCATTGGATTACACGCTTTATTCCGTTGTGCACGTTATGCATGCATGACGGAATAAAGCGTGTAATCCAATGGGAGTTCCGTTTCGTTTCGCAAAATACAGTACGCCATTTGTATATGCTTGTATTTCAATAGAAAACATAGGTTGATTTTCATATTTGCTCTTATAGGAAATTAGAAATTTCGCAATTTTTGTACCAAAGAAATGGTTTTCAGCTTTATCCTTTCAGATGGGGATATTTTTTATATCTTTACACCAGCAGAAAAATCAGATTTTTCACATTTTTAGGGACACCTGTTATTTGAAATCTCTCATTGCACCTTTAAATAAAACAAGGTTAATATCGGCTACCATTGAACCTGTAGCTTATACTACTGTGGCATTTTTTTTTCATTTTGAAAAATACGGTTTCTGAATAGGGACAAAGGTCACATGAGGTCACCAACATAGGACACTACCCAAGGATCATTGTATCCAAGTATCATGATTATCATGTTTTGAGCTGTCCAAGTGTTGAAAATATCGGATCCGAAACACGATAATCATAAAATCGGACGATTTGTGCCCAAAATTTATTGGTGTCGCTATGGGTTTTAATCCAATTTTATATGAAAATTGATGACACATGTGGAGTGGTCACATTGTGCAATTATGTTTAGGGTTAAAATTTTAAATTTTGAACCGCATTTCAAGCATTGATAGGCGGCAGTGGTCGAGAAATCCCAATTTTAGACACTGCCATTGGTTTAACATGTGAAAGCAAAATCTTGATGAAAAATGCTGCTTCTTAAGTTATAAGGCAAAATTTTCTTATTCCAAAACTGTTGGAGCTGAAGAATCAAATCCACTATAAGGTTTATTTCTGAATTTTTATGTAATAACGGATGAACACGTATATGGGTCATGGGAACACCCATGACTGACCCACAACAAAGTGCCTAAATCGGTTTGTGGTTTTTGTCTTTGTTTTGGTGCAGTTACTATATGAAAGAGGCTTGGCCACCATCTGAGCAAAGACCTCTTAATTGCATAAAAATTGAAACTTTGGCTAAGTGTAAAGAAATCTTTCACAAAGAATGTGTGCACTTCTAGTGCACTTAACAAATTTTTTCACACTTGGCCTATGTTTCAATCATGGTTTTTTCTAAGCACTCAATTTGGGTCATGTTTTGATATTCAGTATGGCCAGGCCTCTGTGAGAATCCACCAATTCCTGTAAGCATCACGTTCTGTTTAAAGCTTACGCGGTTGCAAATATTGCAGAGCTTTGACATGAAAGGGACATAACCTTCCCCTAGCATGCAGCGCACCACCCAGCAACCCACTATGCTATTTAAAACTATGTCAAAGGAATAGCATAGCAGTCTGAACTTGGCAACTTGCGTTGATCATCTTGTGCATTTTCATCAGTCCTCTGACTGTCATTCATCGTATTTTATGTCAAGACGGAAATGGTGTGCATTCTTAATTGTTCAAATGTCTGTTTTGAAAAAAAAGGATTCTTTCCAATGGCAGCACCCAGGGGTGTCAAAACTTTGAAGTCACTGTCCCTTCCCTATACTCTTTATTCCCTGGTATGACTTGCTATGGACAAAGTGGCTTTACATGCGAAATATGGGAAGTGATTCCCATTTACATACAGACACATTCAAAGAAGTACAATTACAATCATCTTTTTAAATCTTGTGTTTTAATTCCTCCTCTTATTTGGTTTCATTTGAATATTTATAAACTGGGTGCTGTAACTGTCATGGGCGCTAACATGGTCAAAAATTTCAAGGATTCATGAAATTCAATGAGAAATAAAGGGTGATGCAGCATCATATATGGGTGAAAAATGTGTCCAAGGTTGGGAAAACTTTCAAAATAATATTTTAAAGTTTTTTGACTAAGAATACATTATGAGCCTCTAAATGATAAGACTTCAAAACCCTTTATTTCTATTCTATTACCTCAAACTAGATTTAATGACAAAACAATGTTTTGCCCAAATAGAGTAACATATATTAGGCACAACCTCTTTATAAAGGGCTGGGCCTATTGCCAATACTGCAGAGACTTGAGTAACACACTGCTTAAAGTGTAAACCCATTGTAATAATTTAAGGACAGGCATGTGACATGTTTGAATGAATCACAGCCATGCTTAATTTCAGTTCCCAGTAGAGGTAATAGAATTCTACATCCCACTAAGGTGTTCTTCCTGGTGCAGTTGTTTTGTCTGGTACAGCAGCTCAGCTTATCAATATCAGCAATGATCAGCAATGATCAGCAATGTCCAACAGCATCCAAAAGAGAGAAGTCTGTCTGTCACAGATGTTGGGTTTACTCCTGAGAGAAGTGGGAGAAAAGGACAGAGAAACAAAATAATACAATAGAAATTACCAGTAAGACCTTTAGGTTTGCCATGTTTTTAAACTCCCAGTGTTTAAAACAGTATCAGTATAGTGCTTCCTGGTAACAGCTTTATTGAGGTCTTGATGCAACACTGCCTCATCTCCAAAATAGTCATTATCTCCTCATGATATGAAGGTTTGAACTCTCACTATAGATTGCCATGTATACAAATTAATGAAGTATTGCACTTTAAAATCAAATTAATATTTGATAATAAAGTAGGTTGCGAACCTGGTTTGAATTTGGTTAGATATTTGTCTCACCAGATTTGCATTTAAAGCCTAAAAAATAATGTTGCATTGTTCTTTTCTTACTGACCCTTGTCTGAAAAGTAAAAAAAAAGGTTCTGGAAAGCACCGGATTCTTTTTTTTAAATTGGGCATTTTTTAAGGAAAAGCAAAAAATGCACCCAAATTAGGTACTTTTGACTGCTTAAAATTCTGACAGACCGACTCACTGTTTAAATTTTCCCCACGAAAGGGCAACAATTTTTGTTTTGTTTTGGTGCCCATTTTTGGTCCAAGAATGTGGATGCAGCATGCTTCTTAAAAAAATTGGGGAGAGTTTCAAAAACACAGATTTTAGTGCAAACTAGAGGGCCGTATATTTGCACGCAAATACGGCTTACCCGCTTGTTTGTGGTGGGCATCTGTAGCGCATGATCTTTGTATATTGACCTCTGTAGCCCGTGACCTTTGACCTCTGGGGTTGAGATTGGCCAAAGGCACTACAAGGGATCATGGGCTATCATTGTGCCAAGTGGGGGCTTTAGGGCCATTGCAGTTACGGAGGTAGGTGCCATATTGTTTTTTTACATATTGGCCTATGTAGCCTGTGACCTTTGACCTCTGGGGTTGAGATTGGTCAAAGGCACTAAATGGGGTCAGGGGCTATCATTGTGTCAAGTCAGGGCTTTAGAGCCATTGCAGTTATGGAGGTAGGTACCATATTAGGTTTTCACATATTGGCCTATGTAACCTGTGACCTCTGAGGTCAAGATTGGTCAAAGGCACTAGAGGGGGTCAGGGGCTATTATTGTGCCAAGTCGGGGCTTTTGGACAATTGTAGTTACGGACGGGGTTACTGACAGGGGTGTGAGTGAGTGAGTATTGCGGAAAAATCCTGAATTTGGTAAAAAAATTAAAGTTGCAGAAATTTTGAAAATAAAAAATCCTGAAATCGGGAAAAATCCTGAAGAATCACACCCCTGTACGGAGCTAGATGTCATAATAGGTTTTCACATATTGTCCTATGTAGCTCGTGACCTTTGACCTCTGGGGTCGAGATTGGTCAAAGGCACTAGAGGGGGTCATGGGCTATCATTGTGCCAAGTGGGCTCTAGAGCCTTTGTAGTTTTGGAGCTAGCCCTTTACAACTATGTGTTTGATGAAGAAGATTAGGAAGAATCACAAGGAGCACAATATACCCACCCTTGCTACGCAAGTGGGTATAATGAGATAATTTCACACCCCTATATTGAAAACACTCACATCAGGGATCTCTGTCTCTCCATCATCAATAGATTCGATGACGTCATGTGGATGAGATCCTTCCACTGTGCAGCCAACAGACTGGGCCGTTCCTAGAATCTCCTTGACTGTTCCAGCCAGTGAACGGGCCATGGAGCGTTCTCTCATTATACGTGCAATATCAATGACATCATCCAGTGTTATGTTGCCGTTGTGCTGAACTGTGTAATAGACAAGCAAAATCCAATTTGTTCAGTAGAATAAGCTTGAGGTGTACTAAAAGCAAAATGAAACCAAATATATAACAAACAAAAGCATTTTTAAGCAGAACTTAGCGGTAATGAATTATAGTACCCTAAAATTGGAGCAAATTGTTGAATATTCAAACCATATTTTTTTATTTCTACATAGTTGGTGGCTCAGGAAATTGTGCTGGTGTCATGCAAAAATCCTCAGATCATTTTGGCTACAATTAATGGTCAGATCTACACGGCATAAAAATTATCATTTTCGATCAATGAGTAGGGTAACTTCTGCAGCATTGTATCTGAAAGCAAAGGCACAATTTCACAATACCCTGAACACCTGAATGTGTAGGCAACATCTATTGCAGGCTAAATGACTGTCATTACTTTTATCATGGGTCATTCCATGCCAAAACACCAAGCTGTGAAACCCATCTCAGATTTTGTTCAAATTGTAAGTGAAGGTACATTTATGGTGCTACAGAGGAGGTCAAAAGGAAAAATTCAAATTCCATTCCGTTTCGAAGTTATGGTCTCTCAAAGGTTTACGACTCCGCCTAAAATTGAGCTTTTTCAGAGGACCATGAATTAATGTAGCAGCTTTGATTGCCTTTTTCAGTAATTAAACAATGTTAGATCTTCATTTTTCTTGTGACTATTAACTAACCAGGTCTAACAAGTCTTCTGAAGAAAAAAATATTTTGTTATGTTTCATTAAAATTTTACGGAGGGTCCAAAGTGGTTCCTTGAACTGTCTGGAATTGATTTTCATGATTTTTGCAAGCCTATAAAATTGTGATTTGGTATTAGAAAAATGCTAACATTTTTTCAATGTCAAAGTTAGCACCCTGTATGTGTCGTCCAATTTTAGTCTATTCTGCAGCTGGGCAACTATTTGGGGCCTATTTTTAGTAGGAGACCTGAGAAATTCTACTTGTTTTGTTATTGTTGCAACAAGTGGCAACTACTGCAGGGCAGCAGGGTCGCGTTTTTCTGCGTTTCTGCGTCTAGGACGCCGATTTTGGAAAATTAGCAATTATGGACGCACTGAATTTCACAATCCGAGGGGGTTTGGGGGTCAAAAAAATTTCAACTGGATGCAGGCAAACCACACGTCCATGTTACTATGTGGGAATTGAAAACCTCCCAATTTTACATCTTAACGGAGATTTAAAAAGATGTGTACCGATTCACAAACCTTAATATTTTTAAAGCGCAAGTTTGTCTCAGCTGATTTCTTTGCCATATATCCATCACAAGTTCTTCATTCATAAAAGTTCCCTTTATGTTTGCCAATGAACTGGGTACGGTGGGTTAGCCAATCAAAAAAATCATTTACTGGCCATAAATTTACGTAAACTACAGCTCAACCAATTGGCAACGCAAGCACGGTCCCATGACCATTTCTGAAACACATTATGACATACTAGGGAGTCCAAAATGGCCGACCGGACATAAAGTGATGTTGACGTGAAACTTTCCTCAATAATTTCATCCTTTTAAACTTTCAAAATGCAAAACCCTGTAATTTGTTAGTAGCGAATATGCTTTTCTGTTGATTAGTGGGCGTTTCGAATAATTTCTCAAAGTGAAAAACATTTTTCTTGGCGATGTACTTCCTAGGCTAGGCTTACAGAAGCGTAGTACATGACGGCCTGTGTGATGCCCTGTGTGCATGTTGCCTCAAAATGTTTGGAACTTTGGATGCAAAGGTGAGAAAGGGCAAACTTTGAAATAAAACATTCAAAAATGCCTTGTAAGCGTATTATTACTTAGTGAAACTTGTCTTGGGATAAAAGTTAGTTCTGTTTCATGGTTTGGCCTTTACTTTGCAGTCATGGCAGTGTTTCTGTTTGCATTGAGTTCTCTTTTGATTTTTGTCAATTGAGTGACTAGTCGAGATAGGGCTTTTTGGATTGAAGGTCAGTTCAACTTAAAGGTGCACTCCCCAACTGCCCATTCATTAATGGAGTGAAGTACACTTCTGATCAGGATGTGGAGCTATAGGTTTTTTTACCACTTAATTTAATCACATTTGGACCCCTTGTTTTCTGGTTTGGACCCCTTGTTTTCACACTAAAGGTGGGGTTAAGGGGTCCAATTATCTTCCACTGGACCCCTTACTTTACCATGCAGCGCTACCCCTGAACTACTGATTAAATAGCATTAAAAAGTTTTTCTAGTACCAAATCACAATTTTATAGCCTGGCCAAAATTCACGAAATCAATTCCAGATAATTCAACGGGCCATATTTAACCCCCATAATTTGGAAGAAAACATTAAAACTTTAATTTTTTCTCCATTAGTATTCACCAAAAAAAGAAGATCTCACCTTGTTTAATTACTAGAAAAGACCACCAAGAGGCTACATCAAATCATGGTCTTCTGATAAGCTCACTTTTGGGCTGAGTCACCTCACACACAGCAATACTGCTGTCTGAGATTTATTGGAGCAAACGAAATTAATTGAGGCGATGACCTTCCTGACGTCAATCACAGTTTTCGGGCATGGGCCTAGCCTTTGGGCAACCACGGCCACCAAGCAAGGCAGCATGTGCTAGGAATGGGCCCTCCATTAGCTCTCGCAAGCTGACGCCCTTGTATGTAGATCTTTTTCATTCTACCCTGGGTACCATCTGATCCTCCTCATCAGATCCTTAGAAACCTGATGGAGTGACGGTTTAGCCGCCACAACTCTGCCCTGGACAGGTAGTACGGTTGACCAGATACCAGTAGCATGCCCTCAAAAGGAAACCTACCTGACGGGACCTTTGATAAAGTACATGTGAAATAATACTAGCAAGACTCAAGATCACAATGTACGTCTATGGTCTTCGTCTTATCAGTGCCAAACACAGTGGTTCTCAAATGATCCAGACAGAAATGAGTACGATGTCTGGCTGCTTAAACTGAATTTTGCAGTTCTTGTCTGTGCACTGTTTGCTCCCAACAGTGGGGTCAGACTTAGACCTTCACTTTTTTTTACCTAGTTTTCCCAAACACGTTTCGGCCAGAGGGTGGCAAAGACCAGATCTATTTAGTGTGTGGTCCTGATCCACTTTACACTGAACAAGGTATAGATGAATGACATTTGTTTGTTTATGGCGGCCCCCTGTTGGTGGTCTATTGAGAAACTGGCAGCAAAAGCACCTATACTTCGCATGGGGAAATTCCGTGTTTTTGCGTTAACTTTTTTTTCAGAATTAAATAATACCAACTTTCTTATCAAGCATATTAACATTGCTACCAGCTGCCTTTTATGACAATTTAGATCAGGAAAGGTTCTGGAAGTAATTTAAACCAATTTTAAGTGGTCTGTTATAGAAACTATGTAATATTTTGCCGCCCGAAAACAACAAGGGCGTCCTGATGTCAACAAGTGATGTCATAGGTCACATCATCTATCCTTTTTAATTGATACCAATAGTGTATACTAGAGATTAACCGATATTTGTATCGGACATCGTATCGGCTGCGATTTCGCGAAATCGGCAAAAATCGGATTGGCCAAAATGTCAGAGCTTGCCGATCCACAAACCGATATATTGAATGAAAGAAGGTGACCAAAACAGTGATAAAATTTGGATATTTGTACCAGTTTTTAAGTTGGAAAACACGAGTTGGTCAAACTGATGTTTTAATACATGTGTTAGCTATCAGAATTCATAGCCTACATGAGAAAACGTGGGCTAATAAGTCACTTAGGTATTTACACGTACTATCACAATCTCCACTTCAAGGCGGTTCCAAATTCAGCTATACTGCAACTGTTATGGCCCTGTCTAAGTTACAACGCATAACAGGCACATGACCTAGCGCGCTCCCACGGGAAATCGTCGTTATAAGTGAACTAGAAATTACTGCTTTATATTTTTGTATCTTTGTGCTTCAAAGCCTTCAATGAACATTAAAATCCTTGAGCAAGTCCAAAATACGGCATAAATATTCCCGTTTCCTACTCTTTCGTTACGTATTTTTTTTTAGGTTCGTTTTCACTTGCATTGGCTATATTTTTGTACAGCATCAACAGTGTCATAATAAATACTTAGAAGAGACGACATTTTAACTTGTTTTTGTCAAACATGTGCGGACTGCAATTAATTCTCAGTACTAATTTGCATAGAACATAACATTTAATATATAGCTTAACCAAACCTCACTGGTGCTTACTCATTCATTCATTCTCCTCATTGATTGTAAGTGCTTTAAAATAAGGGGATCTGGCGCAGAAAGTTTGTTTTGATTTAATTACGGCGGTACGGAAGTATTTTCCAACATGTAGTTGTGACCAGACTGCAAAATATCTAAATTCATTGATACTGCTTGAGAGTCGAGAGACTACGTTCACAATACAGCCATAGAAAACTGAATGAAACTAATCTAAAATTCATAGGTTCTTTATGTGATTTTTTTTTGCATCAGAGATGGTCAGAAATTTTGATTTAAATACGAGAAGTTTGGCATCCCTCAACTAGTGCACTGAGATCAGAAAATTAAACATTTCTTGATCGTAGTTTTAGCTCTTTGGATCGACGACCCCAAAACACATTTTCCCACAATTCTAGTATGCTACGTCATTAGGCTGGCTAATATGGCAAGCTCAACGTCCTGAACCGCCCCCCCCCCCCCGTAGTTTTTTTGATACACTACCCAAACATGAGCGCGCATTGGGGTTAAGAAGGAATATCAATTTGCATAGAACATCGATAATGCCCTGGGATAACGCTCTCCACAAAGGCGATGTGGCGCTTGCTACTCATCAATCCATGCTCTCATTGAGTTAGTATGGAATACATAAAAAAGAATAAGGGGCTCAGGTCAATGATTATTAGCCTTGTCGAGGAGCGATATTACAGGTCAGCTACCATGCAATCGCTATGCTCTGCAGCTGGTCCTGACCGTGTTTTCCCCGGGGGATTCCATTTACTTCATTGAGATTGATTGTGGACCTGCGGTAGGGGGGGTATACTTACCATGACAAATAGGTTAAATAAATGACTGGGGAAAATCATAAAAGATAATACAAATGATGAGAATGGGAATACAATTGTTTTTGTAAATTGTTCTTGCGAAACCAGAATGCATAAATAATTTTTTCGCCATTACTCGGCAATGTAGAACTAGAGCCTATAGAGCCGTACACGCACATGTTCTTCGCCTCGTACTTGTCAAGCATAATTAAGCATATTGTAGACGGCCTGAACCTGGGGATGGACGGCACGTGAAGGCCGGTCGATTACATTAATAATTGTAACAAAAGTTTTGGATTTATTAAACTTGAACCAAATCTTTTGAAATGGCATCGAATAATAAATGAAATCTTTCAAATTTAAAACGAGCATGATGGTTTGATATTCTGATGAACTCAGGACAGGAGGAGTTTTGCGGGGAATTTACATGCGGCTTATTGATTGGTGGTACTTTATATTTTCCGCACATTCTGGTAAGTAAAAGATACCTTATCTTCCAAATACCTCATCGGAACGTGTAGCAAATGTGTACCACACAGCCGAGCCCAGATAGGTCGGTAATACCATGGTAAGGATTCCGTAGAAGCTGAAAATATTTCAAATTCTCTATAATTAGCATACGCTTTAAAAAAACGGCGAAAACTACTGGGTCAACAATTTCGTACAAAATAGAAGATCATACAGTAATGCAATATACACTAATTCTTACAAGAGCCATTAAAACTGACTACACCTAACGCAATGACAATTATCAGGCCTGAGGCGCTACACTTCAACAAGAAGCCATTTTGGAGTCAGAAAACCTGAAAAATGATAGTGAATATTCATGCAGAAAGAACTCGATAACTGTTTGATTGCACAAAACACTCAATAAAACATTAAAAGAGGGCATTTAAAAACCATCTGATAATGGACAATGCAGGAAAAAACTCACACCCTCAAGCCCATGTCATGAGCCAAATGGAGCGAGTACGGTACTGTATCATCGATGCTGTAATAATTTGGCGAAAATTCATTAAGCTAACATCACGAGTATGGCAACTTAACACCAACAGCAGTACGGGCACTGACTAACTCATAACCGGCCAATCGGTAAAATGATTCATTTCTCTCTATACCTGTTATATCCCAGAACAAATCCACGACTACTCGTATAGTACGATTACTTCACAACAAACCACGCATTAGCTTCTAACACTACGGGCTGAAATGAAATTTGAGCAATGGCTACAGAGAAATGAACGCTAGATAACGGAGAGAAGAAAAGTTGACACTTCTTGCGGCGAGGCGGCGACCTCGGTCATGACGAATCTCTGCACATCTCACGTTTCAACACACCGGTCCTAATCCTCATGCAAACCCGTTAATCCGGCTATACCATTGAAAATCCTTTAGTAACATCTCGTTCAAATTTACAACAGTCACAGGCATATGCTTTCCAAAGAAACCCAACATTTTACGAAAATTACGACGTTTTAGAAACCAACAATTTCTAGAAACGGTACTCACTCACTTGGAAATACAGAAAATTGAATTTTTCGGTGGTGAACGGTGAAACACACTTAAAAAACTCGTGTTTCCATCAAAAGTTGCTGTTTAGGAGTAACTCTAATTTAATATTAATTTCCAGACATATGAGGCTGATATCACTCATATAAGGAAAAAAGTGAGTAAGAGGCAAAAGATCGTATATTTGGTAATGTGCATTAAGTAATGTGCACGCAAATGAACTTGGCGATCTACAAAATAGCATGTCAGAATTTGGCGTTTTCTTCAATAATAATCACCCACTATCATTGTTAGATTTTGATAATTTCTTAATACTGTAGGCATTTTTTGTAGAAGTAGTTTAAGCAGTGTTTCCAGGATATTTGAGGTTGCTGAATTCAAAAATGGCTGTTAAAGTTTCACCGTAGCCGTGTTCACTTCAAATATTGGTGAAAACAAAACAAATGGCCGCCGTTTCAACACAATTTGTGCAAAACTTGTGTTTTACGGCAACCTAGAAGGTTAGAAGTGTGGCATACCCATGTTTAATGACACTGAGGATTCCATATTGGCTACTACAAACTTTACCTAGCTTGGGTTTGCCGCCATTTTGAAATTCA
>JAMKCH010009205.1:0-31149 GCA_023653785.1 Ophioderma brevispina
AGTACGTAGGCACTTATCAGCAAACCGGTTCTATTGAGTAAAATACCCAGCAGGCACTATCAGCACAGTCTATGTATATTTCACTTAACACCAAGCAGAGTCTCCGTGACAAGGTTGATGAAGATCCCACAAAATGCCTCCAATTTTACCACAAAAACCTATTTTAAAGTGACCCAAATGGTGACAAATATCAAAACCACTTAAATTCAATGAACAATGAAGGGGGGAAACTATTAGGTTTTCAAAGTACCACACAGCAACTCTTTTTCACATGGGGTTCCTCTACATCTGTTAGACCAATTGTGTAAAATAATCACACTCAGAATACCCTGATACACTGTGCGGCATAACCAAAATACCAAAAAAGGCATGTGATCATGACATAGAACACCAGCTAAAGGTTGGTGAAGGCACTATTCACCACAGAAAAAATACTGGTTATTTTGAGTTAAATCAGTCCAGGCATTTTAGACGATGCAAAAAATGTGACTAAAATTGCTCCAATCGATGGCGTGTTAATGTGTTTTACGTTGTCGTGTTATAATGCGGTTTGGTTTAGTAGAGTGTTAGAGTGTTGTTTTAGTTCACAACATCACATAATTTCCGGGGCCCTAAATTCACTGGGGTAATGAGGAAACAACAACACTTTCTGATGATGCCAAAATCTCAATTTTGATGAGTAAAAACCGGGGGCCATAAGTTGTCGATCGGGTAACCATATTTAAACAATTTCTTTTTCACTCCAAACCTGGACGATACCCAGGATGATACCTTTAACATGAAAAATGAATATTTTGTTAATCTAGATATAATGAGAGAGAGCCTGTTTTAACACATGCACATGGGGTTGTCCTTGTAAAAAAATCTACATATGACAGCGTTCAAGCTTTGAATTACGTTTGGTGACAAGAATGGTGAAACTTAAAGTGAAAAGGACGATATCATTACTTAAATACCAATTTGTTAGGGTGAATTTGTGTAGAAATGAATCTGAAATAAATGCATCTTATGAACATAGGCACTGTACAGGCATATATATTTATGCCCGAAGTCCTCAAATTTGAGCAAAAATGGCCGCCAAAAAATAAGTCCTTCAAAAATTGGACTCTCAGGGCTAACAAAATATAAACTTGCTCTCGAGGGAGGTGTTGGCTATAGAAAGTGTATATATGTTTAGCCTTAAACCTCAGAGTTTTGAAGGACTTATTTTTTGCGAAGAAAGGCCTTTATGTTTTTCACACCCCTCCGACATGTTAGGGGTATGGTGGTAAACATATATACTTTATTTTTTTTCAGTACATTCAACTTAGTCAAGTTATATATCACTATTTAGCTAGGAAATACTGAACAAAAAGAAACAGAAGAAGCATCACCATAGCTCATACAGTTGAGTTGTTATGGCTTAGCTCAATCACAAAATTGGGCGAAAATTGCATTTTTTCCCAAATAATTGTCACCCTGACTGCCGACTTCTAACCCTGTTACAACAATAAAGGAAATAGATGATCCAATTTAATGATTTAAATAGTACAAATATACCCCTGTCACATGATTAGCATAAGAATTAGAATACTAGGGAGTTTATGTTCATACACCTCACAGAAATTTAGCAAGTCAAAATTTTTGTCACCCGAAGAAAACGGCCATTTTGGGCTAAATAAATGGGCCAAAAAAAAAAAACTGAATTTTCTCAAAATCAGTGAAAAATATGGGGTTTTTTGTAAGTGCCAAACGAAACATATATGACATTTTACCCTTAGAAAACATTGAGTAAGTAATAAAGAATTTGGACTCTGTTTTACCCCTAAATATTTTTTCACACCGTGTCCGCTAAACCTAAGTCAAAAGCTGAACACTTTCATATGCAAGTCACACTGACAGGCCAAGAGTAAGAAGAGTAATTTAAGCTAGTAGCCCGAATTAAATTGTTAAAACATATGAAGGTAATCCC
Organism: Ophioderma brevispina; assembly: GCA_023653785.1. Lineage (NCBI taxonomy): Eukaryota > Metazoa > Echinodermata > Ophiuroidea > Amphilepidida > Ophiodermatidae > Ophioderma > Ophioderma brevispina. The sequence goes on from JAMKCH010009205.1 coordinate 1,952, forward strand.
AAAAAAGAAATACATAGTTGCAGTTGCGTTTTAATCCACTGAAAACCAGTTCATTAGTCATGGGTTAAGTAAAAACACAATCTGCCATAGGACAAAAAACATTACACCATCAACGACATGTACATGCAATACTTCAAATATATAAGATTTGTTAAAGCAGAATCGTGACCGGCAAGTTTGCTATTTACACCATGGACTACCATGCAGTTACAGTCAACCTGGATGAGGCCTTGGGTTAGTTTGGTTGAACCAACCCACAAAATAGTCAGGTGAGTTGGTGTAATACACTCCTTGTTCAAACTCATTCAGCATAACCTTCAGTCATTCCCAAGAATGACTTAATGTTTCCCCTTAGTCATGGTCTGAGTTCAAAAAAGGTTCCTGCATTTTACATTTGGAATTATTCACTTTGTAGGTTGCTATGGGGCGATGACTATATCACGAGATTCCAACAATCAGTACTATGTAATAGACCCTAGCATTGTTCCCTCCCCAAAACCACAAAAACAAACTACACTTTGTGTTTTGGGGCAGTTTGCCAAACCCGCGATTGGTAGCCCAAGTGGGCGACTTGGGAAGCTTACCGCGATGCCTCCAATTTGTTACCGCTATTTTTTTGGACAAATTTTTAATGCAGTCTCTATTGCATCTTCCGGTGTTTTGCCCCGCGACTTTTAAGCAAGGTTGTGCAACTTTCAATTCCCCCATTTACTGTATTTGGGCAAAATTATTTTTGGCAACCCCTGGGGGTTTTGTGTATTTGGGGTTCTTGGCGGCCTATATGTTGACATTTCAATCCACATGAGTTTCCCCTGTGGGTATTTGATAGAATCCACAAATGTTTGTTGTTTTTAAAGTTTATGAAATTAGAGTGGGGTGTCGGGGTCAGGGGCAGTATTCATAAACCTCACATTTTAAGTTGTAATGATTAGGGCCAAATCCAATTTGTCAACCTTGCGAGGGACGTAACTTTCATTTTTTCTTTTTTTAATTGGTTATTTTATTTTGTATGGAACTTTTTTATGATTCGGAATAGCTAACCCATTTTCTCCTCACAAAAACATAAATAGATGGCCACGATCAAGCGAGTTGCCATGCCAACACATTTGATGGTGTCAGGGACGGAATTTGTCCGTCCCTCGCAAAATTTTCATTCATCTATCCTACATCCGCCTGCGTGTAATTTTTTAAACTTCAATATACATCCGCATTATGAGCAACCAAGATACTTCAATAATTAAAGGAAAAAATATGGCTTAACCTATTCAAGTTGCTATTCAAACTCAATGTTAAAATGCGATGGGGACGGAAATTGTCGATTCCGTCCCCTCGCGCTAACATATTGCAACGCTATAGCAACATGGTTCCCTTGTGGGCCGATGCCATTTTCCCCTGCAATTACAGTGCATTGCAGTTCATTCTCACCCACTCAAAGTGTCCATCTACCAACAGGACAGTTGGGACAATTTAAAATGTCACTCAAATTCCGTCCCTCACAAACGGTAATTTTTGGATTTGGCCCATTACCAAAGAATTTTTCCTTAAATGATGGAGCAAACACTTTGAAGTGAATCCCTCATCAGTTTCTGATTTTAGCTCTACCACATAGCAAGATTTTTTGCAAATTTTTAATGAGTCACGATGTGTAACAGTTAAAGGTGCACATCAAGACTTCCGTAATAAAATTTGATCCTTTAACCCAATGCCATGTATCAGTTTCTAATGCCCATCTGTTTCTCATGATGGGTAGTGAAGGAATAAGGGAAGAGGGAAAATCAAAAATTCTGGGTTGGTCTCGAACCAGGGACCAGTCCCAAACCGGGCTTCAAATTGAAAAAAAAAAAAAAGGCTTATTTCTTCATGAACCTTTCGCCCCTGGACCCCCCACCAGGGCTCTGCACCAGGGATTTCGGGGGCTTTAAGTGGCCTCTGGAACCCTGCATTGTGATTTGGATTGTCCCCAGGATCTGCACCTGGCTATGCTCAATGGCTCCATCTTGATTTATCCACCAATTTGAAAAGCATTCATTTCAATAATCCATATATCAATATTTTTGTATTATCAACTGAAACTAATAGGAAAATCTTCATTATCTTAAATGGTATTTGCTCTTCATCAACCTATGAGGTTGTGTATAACTATATGCTGTATCGCATGAACAATATTTCCAGTTTCTATTACATTACATGGGTTCATCAGCTCTCAATACATCAACCTTTGTATTTTAACATGGGGCATGCTTGGAGCCAGCAACCTCTCCTTGAAATACATGCCTAACCCTTTCAACTCAGGAAGATTCTGGGCCGGTTTGTTGGGGTTAGAACACGATCTGTGACTTTTTGAGATCCTTGGGGAATTTTGAGATTGAGTCACAATCAGAGGGTGATTAAACCCTCGCATACATTGCATCTATCTATACAGGACTTTACGTACTAAACATGCTTTAACACATGTCAACATGCACGTAGCAGGGGTTGTGGGAAGGACCGCATGCACAGCCCAGGGTCTAAAGGGAAAAGAATTAAGTGCTTAATTCAAATATTGGGAAATTGTTTGACATATTGTGAACAAATTTACAATGTTGACCCTCGACACCCCATGCATATGGTTGTCATGTAAACTGAAACATCTAAATGTTTATTTAGCCACCTTATATGCGTTTCCTATACCAATAAAACCTACCATATCACCATAGAAAGAAATTCATACGCCATAGGTAGTGTGGTTGCCCAAGCTGTATTCCAGATTGTGAAGATTAATTTTGTTGAAGTTCTTCCTCCCAGATTGCCTCTCTTGAACTCTTCTGTTGTCGTCATACTTCTTGCCGTGAAACTTTTTCCACATTCCCCAATGTTTGTCTAGCGTCCTGTCTAGGATTGGTGTGGCAAGCGCCACCAATGCGAGAGCAGTAAATAGTAGTAGTCGCAGCATATTGAGATTTATCTAAGTTAACTGCAAAATAGAAAAATGCACAGAATTTCAACTGATCAGTTTTGTTACAATCTACTAAAGCTACATGTATAAAAAGTATTTTATTTTTAATTATCAACAGGATATTTTAGTGGCATATAATGTTTCACTATTTTTACAGTTTTGTAGTTATTCAAACGCTACACAATAAAGCTATATAGCAAAAACTCTATATCACAAAATATTTCTGCAGGTTTTTATGAATTTAACCCCAAAGAGTTGCACCAATATTGGTGCATCAGTGTTTGAATGAAAACACAAATGAAAATTGGCCTAAAGTTGAGCCATTAATTTTTCATTTCCTATTAAATTTGTGTTCCTATAAATTATGAAGTGCACTGCCAAAGCCAAGTGCAAATTGAAATCTGCAGTTTTTAATTCAAGTTATGATCTACCCAACAATATTGGCACTAGATTGTGTTAAAAGTCCAAATACACAACCCTGTATTCCTCTTTTTGACCATTCAATTTCTTGTTATCGTCTACACAAAGGAGAATTTTAGAAGTTCTTCCTGTACACAACAATACTCACCTTTTTAGGTACTTTATTCAGACACACATGTACCCATTTAAAACGCTTTATTTAATACAAAGAATGATCAATGATCCAGAAAAATATAGCACAGGTTGCCAATAAAGCAACCTGGAAAGTTGGCGACCCCAATGATGTATAAAATATAAAGACATGATCCACTTCCCCTACAAATGTAGATTCAAATTCTAGTACAATATGCCTGTAGTACAATAATAGGCCTATTTCTGCTAAAGAGGTTTTAGCCCAAAAAATCTTTAAAATCACAGAAAAGCTTAGAAAACAAGTTTGTCTCAGGATTGCACACATTGCTTTTAAAATTGGTTTTTAGTGCATTTTTAAAGGTTTTCTACTCAATTAGACACCAGATTTTTTAATTCTCAGAAAAAAAGTAAAATTTGGCCGCAAAGCTGCAAAAAAAGTGATTAAAAATGCAATAAAAACTAAAGCCTGCATTTCACATAAATTTGGATTTTTCTTAACTAAAAAAAATTGCATTGCTTTTTCACATTTCTTCCTGAGACAAACTTTTTATTTGGCCTTACCAAAAATTGCAGATAATACTAACAGTTCTTTCTATCTTGCCAGGTGCATGCATCAGCAGGAATCAATAATCAACACTATTAAGGTCGATGATAATCAGGCTTCTGCACAAACTACATGTATGTACTCCCATTTACTACCAGTACTATTATGACTTCCCACAGGAACCAGGAAGCACTTACACCCCAAAGTCAAAACCATAACTTTCCTTTTGAAACTGAACTTTGGCCACTGGAAAAGTGCTTATTTTTGGGGGAACAATGGAGAGGAAACAAAGACAAGGTTGAGATTAATTTTGTATTGCAGTGATGGCACAGATAAGTGATTTAATTAATTAATAACCCACTATGAGCATGTGACGATGGTTTCACAAACAATGAAACAAAACAAATTCAGTTATCATGTGATGCATCTTTCCTGCAAAACACAAGTCTGGTTTTACCACAACCATTTGAGGAACTAGATGACTGTGCAACAACAGAATGGAAATAAATTGTTTGTTTGGGACCTCAACTTAGAAATCACAATCCCTCAGCAGAATTGGAGCCAAATTCAAAGCTGGCAAGCTCTATGGTAACTCCCCATTTTGGCACGGAATTACCATATTAAAAATGTAGTTGAATAAATTTCATCTCAGGGTCCGTTTGGCAGTCATCTTGAATCTAAACAGATCAGTCGGAGTAGTTGATTTAGTTGAAAATTATCTCAAATGATTCGTCTCATCATAAGGAATCAGTTTGGCATATCTGTGATATTTAGTAACAGATATGGGTGAAAATGTGATTAAGGTCATTGAACTTTTGATTGGTCATTGAACTTTTGATTGGCCAAATTTTCAAAATGCTTCAATCTTGACAAAATTGTAGAGTTCCCATTAGGATTTTCCCTTTGGTGTATTTTCAAATTTGAGGGTAACTTTACCTACCTTAATTTTATTACTGTCTATCAGCTTATCCTAGATATTGCAAACTATACTTTTCTGGATTGCTCATGCTCATACCAACAACTTGACACCAATTTTGTCAAGATCCACGCATTTCGAAAGTTTGGCCCCTGTACAATGACCAATCAAAAGTTCAATGACCTTTATCACATTTTCACCCACATCGCTGTACCTAAACATCAGAACTATGCCGAAGTATATATTTTCTGATTCCTTGAGAGAAAATCATTTGCGATACTTCTCAACTAAGTCGAACCACTATGCGACTGATCTGTTTAGATTCAAGCTGGCTGCCAAACTGACCCCATGGGACAATATTTGATTTGAGCAATGTTCTTGGGAGATGTAAAGATTTTTTTAAAATCATTTTCGAAGTTACAAGTGGGGGTGCACAGGAACCCAAGTAATCTGCTAGACTAAAAAGGCATCTTCCAGGGCGACCCATTAATAACATCCCCGATCATTTTCATTTTGTGTTTCAATCCAATTATTGAATCCCTTGAAATGGACATTCAATACGGTTATGATTTGAATGGTTCAAAATTATTATACCTTTTGCGGGATGAGTTTAGTATTCTGCCACCACATCCTTCAACATGCAGTTTATTCCGTTGAGACTGTCAAATTCATTGGGTGGTGGCACAATACAAAATTCTTTCCCCTTTTGCTGATGACTTCAGTTTACATCTTGTAAAATCACCCTATACATTGCACAAAGTCTGCGCATGAGCCATGGGTTGGATTGCCACTTTTGTGTACTTAGTCATTTTTTACACTTTGATTACCCGTTTTTAGGAATTTGGGCAAAACTGGTGCATAATGTAGGAGCTTAATATCTGCTGTTGTAACATACACAAATTGTGAGAGAATTAAGGCGACCAATTGCACATACGACTTATATTTTGACAGGGCACCGGCAGAATGTTGGCCGTAATAATCGGAATCAGCTTGAAGTTTATTTTAGAACATAGTTTCCTCCGTAATTATGTGTGGACATGCAAGTTGGAAAACCTTGACAAATTATAAAGATGAGTGTCCCGATCGTCTTTTGGACTCCCCCCCAACCACCGCGGAATTATATGTAACGACAACACTCCTTGTAGCCAGTGATGCCTAGTGTGAGTATGAAGTAGACGCAGCAGCATGTAAAAAGCATGGTCGTTAGTCAAAGCTATGCTCTGGCTACTCACAGGCAATGGTGGTTTTGTTTAGTGTAATAAGGCGGTGCAATAATGCACATGCAAAACTGTGCGTGACGTCCACCGACTCGACGGAGGGAAGCTTAATGCCTAGTATCGAATTTTGATATCAGAGGAAAGCGCTCCTCAGGTTTTTGACAGTTGCATGCATGCCGACCTGAAAATTTGAGTCCACCGTGTGGTCCGGACTTTTTTCCTTGACAAGCAACTATCCGTCAAGGCCGCAAGAGAACGAGCGTGTAACTTCGGGCGGGAACTGCGTTGCAGAAAATTTCGACGATGGACTTTGAGTTTGATATATAAATTAGTTTCTCGCCAGTCGACTGCACTTGGAAAGACAAGCTTCCAGATCGGATTAACTTTTTTCACTGAGGATGCTTAGCAAGGATTAACTGGTCATGTTTTTGGTTTAACTTTCCGCCCATTTCTGGTACATTTAGACTTCTAACCGTAATGCCACTGCATTTATACGGTTAGAATATTCGAACAATATTTTCCCAAACATGACGATGATCATGCATGCATGATAAACAAATGTGTATAATTTCATACTTCATTTCCATCATAGCCAATAATAAAAAATAGTTCCCCTCTTACCATGTATAAATCCATGTCCGGCAGAATGGAAAAAAGCCAAAGTTACCCCTATATTTAAAACTGGTGACAAGTCAGATGTGGGGAACTATCGACCTATTTCCATTCTGCCACTTATTTCTAAAATCATGGAAAGAGCTGTTCACAATCAATTGTATTCGTACCTTGTTGACAATGGCCTTCTCTCTGATAACCAATCAGGTTTTCGTGCTAATCATTCCACAGCTACTACTTTGCTTGATGTTCAGGATTTTATTTTGAAAAATATGGATGAGGGTCGTGCAACAGGTGCAATTTTTCTAAAAAAAAAAAAAAAAAAAATGCCACTGCATTTATACGGTTAGAATATTCGAACAATATTTTCCCAAACATGACGATGATCATGCATGCATGATAAACAAATGTGTATAATTTCATACTTCATTTCCATCATCATGATCATAGCCAATAATAAAAAATAGTTCCCCTCTTACCATGTATAAATCATGATACGACATGACGACACAATGGATACTATATCGCCAGGCCCATTATTTGGCTCTATAATTGCACACATGCATGCCATACTGTGTGAATGTGCACAACTGTGAATACTCTGAATGATCCTGAGGCTGTGTGTTTATTTAACCATGGTTTGAATTGCCATCACGTCATAATGCGTGTATTTTCAGTCTATATACCTATTTATACTACAGTACAGACAGAAAACTGGTGCTACTTACCAATTTAACACTTAAAACAGCAAAATGAAAATGCCTCCACACACCACGTTATCACTCCCCGATATGCCCAAGTTGAAATAGTTGTTTGCGGTCGATGGTGCGTGAATTCCGGTCCCGTGACTTCAACTCATGTGACCGGGCCCTTGTGACGTCACCAAAGGGATTCCACCTGCTTGGCAATAAAATTCCCTGAAAATTGCCAGTTCTGCAAGATTTGATGAGTTTCGTTTGTTAACAAGAATATGAAATTCCAAAACGTGCTTCGGGTGGTTAGTGGCTATCTGATTAGAATCAATCTCCAGACTATTTTACTGGCGTAGATACACAGATATTTCCATTGGTATTCGTATTGCAGGGCCGGCGCAAGCTATGCGCCAGGGCGGCGATCGCCGAACCCTTTTGGAGAAGCCAAAAAAAAAAAAAAAGTAGCGAGAGAAAAGAGAGGAGGAAAGGAAGAAAGAGAGAGAAGGAAAAAGAGATGGGAGGAAATAGATGAGAAAGAGAAGGGAGAGAGAGGGAGACGAAAGAGTGGGAAGGGAGATCGCTGCGAAACATGGGGAATTGAAAGTGTCGAATTGTCTTGAAAAATTAGGTAATTATCAATGGCGGATCCAAGGGCGCCGATCGTCTCCTTACCCCAAACTCGACGAAAAAATTAAATGCGACCATGGACACTTAGCTGAGTTAGCTACTTTATACGGAAAAACTTTGACCAGTCAACCGTTTATTTTTCGGCTACGCGCGGTTTAAAGGTCCGAGAGCGATTCATATAACAGGTGTCCCGAAAACATATGAATGTTCTGATTTCTGCACTAATGTAAAGCCTATCAATAAATATCCCATGTGAATTCTCACTAATCTGAGAATCATTTCTTTGGTACAAAAATTTGTGAAAATTTCAAATTGACTAGGTTTTACAGCCCATGTTTACCTGAATGATAAGCAGATCCAAAAGAGCCTTTTGTTTTCACTTTCAAGAGAATTTCTGTAGCCAAATACAAGGTAAGAAAGATCGTGTCTATATGGAACTACTATTGCAATATATGGATGCCAAAAAAGTTACGTGCATAATTGATAGGAGTACGACCCGATTTCAGTGCAGGGCTATCTTGGTTGTTCCCGGGGATTTTACCAGGGGGGTAACATATGAATTCTTTTCAAGATTTATTAGGAGCAACAACTTGCATTATTTTCGAATTGTCAGAATTCGTATGAGAAAGTGTTGTGGAAAGGGAACACACAATAGGCTTGCCAACTCCCGCACTCCACACCTCGTGTTCCACTTCTATAGACTCTACATGAACATGTAAATGTAAACGTGATTAATACCAAAAAAAATAACTTATTTACTTTTTACTTTAATCACACCAATTATACGTTTAAACACTACAGATTTCAAAATGTTTCGATCAAATTTGCACGAGAAAATGCTTTGGACAGCGAACATTGCAATGCCAAGGGTTTCACGATTCGCGTCGGAGGGGGACACCACAACCATATCCCTCCCGTCGCCTTGAGTATGAACTCTCCAGAACATTTACCACGAGAGCCCAATCTAGAAAACACACAATTTCCGTGCCTTAGGGACGGCCCCATTTACTTAAAGCGGTGGAAGGGTTTTTTTTAAATGCACCCACCATGCGAGCAAAAAAATTTTCCCCCCCCCACTTTCCAGTAAAACAAAACTTTACCACACCTTAGACGAGGGTCTAAAAAAACTTGTCCCAGTGGAAAACGACAGAAAAAATGTCCCTATTAGGGGCTACCTAGTTGGAAAACTATCTCTATACCCATAAAAATTCATTAACGGCCCCGGCAATTAACTTCCAATTTTAAAAGTGGGTTTATTAATTAGTACGTAAGAAAAATATGTCTTGAAAAATCATACTCCTAAGTTTCGCCAGCACCCACACCGTCATCCTTACGCGGTACATGGCTGCATTGCGGCCAGTACAATTAGGAAAACAACTAAAAATCAATGTGGATTGCTTTGCCAAACGGTTGGTCAGGCATGCTTATAAAATAATACGTTGGTCTACCATCAAATTTGAATTGAGACAAGTGTTTTGAAAAGGGACAGCATGCAAGGGTTCCGCCATTGCTGCATCTAACCGCCGCTCGATTCACGTCTATCCTATGGAATATTACTTTTTAAACAGTGATCATACCTATAAGCATTTTCAAATTTTTTCTAGCAATCTTTGCATGGGAAAATGTGCTTTGGAACAGCGGAACATCTCAAGGCTTAGCGCTTTGCGCGGGAGGGGGACACCCCCTACCGCACCACCCCAAATTTCATGAACACTTTTTATACTTAGTTCAAAACAAATCTTAAAACCATTAACGATAATTTTACTTTCAAGTTAAAAACGTTTATACCTACCGAGTGGTCCACAAAAAGGTTTACACTTTTGTATTAAAAGTCTAAAAAGTGGGTGGATCATATCAAAAATTCGTTTGGAGATATTTATTACCTAATAATCTGTTACGAAACATGGTAAAAATGACGTTGACACACGAGCATCAAATTAACAATGGCGGCTGGTAGAGATTAAAAAATAGTCGAAAACCACTTTGCACACACGTAAATCTTGATCATGATCGCAATCTAATAAGTGTCATAGACTTACGTTTGTGCAAAGTGGTTTTTCGCCTTTTGGTGGCGATTTTGGATTGTCATTTCAGCTTTGTTTCAACGCCGTTTTCACCAGGCTTCAACACCGATTATTGTAGTTAATAAAATCCTCAAATATATTTTGATATGACGAGGCCAAATTGAGAAATTGGCATAAGAAAAGGTGTAAACATTTGGGGACGACTCTAAATAGGCATTAAAAAGCCATTATATAACATGTAAAGTGAAACCACATACAAATTTCAAGTTGCTTCTATCAAATTTGCATGGGAAAATGTGTTTAAAAAGAGGAAATGCAAAGGGTCCCGCGCTTTGCCGCGGGGAGGGGATACCTCTCGCACCTCCCGCACCCACCCGCGACAGCTTATATAGAAATCATCAAAACAATTTAGGCTTAATTCAAATAAAACTAACCCATCAAACTCTGTTTACATTTAAAACCGTTGATTTACCTTTTAGCGTTATTTAAAATTGTTGGTATCAAATTTGCCAGTGGGAAAATGTTTTTTTATGGTCCGGAGCATCATTTGGGCCAAATCTATAAAAGCCAGGACTGCACGCGTTATACGTACCTCTGTCTAGACTAGTATGCTTACACGGACACTCACAGAATTTTTTTTCTAATTAGCGCTTATAATATCTTATGCGGACACTCATTATAGCCCGCCGCCCCCCACCAATTTTCAGTTTGCTTCCAGCCGGACACCTCGCATGATTAAATTGACCTTTTAGGTCATTGATGTCGTGTTGGTGTGGGCTATACATACCACTGAGAACTCGTTTATTCAAAAAATAGAAATGTTTGTGAAATAGAAAGGTCAATTTGATTTCACTGTGCAATGATACTACAGCGTGTGTATTGTAGGTGACTCAATGCACAGATGCGGTAAATTAGATGATGTATTGTCATTTGATCCAGAGTTCATAGATTTATCCAGACTTTGTCAGAAGCAATCAAGTGAGCAATTCTAAGTGAGCTAGGGTATGAATTGTGCAAACATATTATGCTGTCTATCAGACTAATCAGTTTGTGCAAAAATTTGGGTCTTCTGATAGCAAAACACGGATAGAGTGGCAATGACAGTATGTTGGGTAGTACTTACATGTGCATGAAGCCAGTGTTGTTGATTACATGTAGGTTCCCCTGATCTTTATGGCAATATCATCAATTTTGATATTTGGCCTTTTTTACTTTGTTATCTGATAAACACAATCCAGTTGTTGCATCCTTTAGGAAAAAACCCTTACCGAGTGCCAAAATGCAGTTGAAAGTGCAAACTCTGAGAAATCATCTGGGCACATTAATGTTGCTTGTAACAACGGTTGTTTGGGATGTTCATAAAAAGAAGATTTTGTGAGTAATATTGATGTTAAATCTGTGGAGTATTGAAAGTATCTTGGCCAATGTTGAGTGCTGATAAGGTAATCTCAAGAAAAGGTATTGACAATGCTGTTGATATGATAGTAGTGTTTTTGATCAGTGCTTCTAAATGTACATGAAGAAAAAGTATGGTAGTTATCAATAGTCATCATAAGCCAAATGAAAATAAACCTGGGTTTGAAAAACTTGTGAAGCAAAAGAGAAAAAAATTCTTCAAGGCAAAAATCAGTTTATGCATGACAAATGTGATGCACTGCTGGTAAACAATGACAACTGCTGGGAATTGTACAAGAAACAATGGCGTACCGTTATAAAAAGAATGACAGAGACATAAATCACCAAATTAAATCTATCAGTCATGATCCAAGGGCTCTTTTGGAAGATGTAAAGATGGTAAAAAGGAAACAAGGTAAAGAGCTTCTGCTTTGCATTGGCTTTTAAGAATCTTTTCAGATGTGAACCAGTGGTGATGAAATTACTGTGAGTATAAGAAGTGACATCTTAGAAATGTATGGAAATCAATACCAACATGAAGTAATATACCCTTTACTAATGATGAATATTAAAATGTATTAAAAAGCGTAAAAACAACAAAAGTTGGGGAAGACCAGATTTTAAAGAGTTTTAAAAATCAACTAGTATATCTATCAATGTTTTATAAATGAGGAACTTTTTAACATTATTGGAATACTGGAGTTGTTCATCAAAAGCTGGGAATGTTTCATTATGTCGCAACCCTATATAATAAAGGAGACCTAAAAGTGTTGGATTAATTATAGGGGCATCACTATATTGAGTTGTTTCGGCAAATTATTTATATCGGTATCATTCAAAGGCTAACCAAATTTGTTAAATAATTATGATATATTGGCTCTGAACAAGCTGGTTTCAGGCAAGGTATTTCCACATTGGACCACATTTTCAATTTTAGTTACTCCTTGAGTTTTATTTAGTCAAAAGAAAAGCTATTTCTGTGCCTTTATGATTTCCAACAAAGCTTTGATAGTATGATAGAGTGAACTGTGGAACAAAGTCTTAAGTTGTAATATTAATTTGGAAAATATTCAATGGGTTTATAATTTGGTATTAACATGCTAAGTCATGTGTTAAACTGAATGGAATTAAATCAAGCTATTTTAACTCTATGGCCGGAGTCAGACAGGGAGAAAATTATCCCATCTCCTATTTTCTATTTTTTAAGTGACTTGAAATCATTCCTTTCTACAAAATTGAAGGGGCTTTCAGAAAGTGCATTCAAAGTTAGCAGAGGAAGATACTGTACTTATTTAAATTTGGTTTTGTTTTATGCCGATGATACTTGATTTTAAGAGAGGATGAAAAAAAGTTAAACAAGGCAATTCTGGTATTGGCGACTATTGTAAGATTTGGGTTTTAAAAATTAATGCAGTAAAATCTAAGATTATGGGCTTCTAAAAGGAAAAGTGCACCCCCCCCAAAAACAAAAATAAATGTCCAGGAAAAAAAAGTATTAAATTAACCAGTAATATTTGAAGTGAGCTGACATTATGTGTACCTATAGGAATAAAATTTAATTATATGGTGTTTTTAATGTTGCTATAAAACATCTTAACTAGTATTGCTAACAGAGCAATGCCATGAAGTTCTCAAACAAAGGTAGACTTGTGTTGAACCTAGTTTATGGATATACAAACAAATTGTGATTTGTGTTGTCCAATACTATTATATGGTTGTGAAATATGCGGGTTTTACAAAGATTAATTCCATTGAAGGAAATATGCATTGAAATTTGTATAAAATGCTTTTGAAGGTGTAAAAAATGCACAGTACAAAATAGAGTCTATGGTGAGTGGGCCGCAAACCACTGTCTATTCTGATCAATGTTAAAAATGGTAAATTTTTGATAAACTTGTTACTGGAATGACACCAACACTTGAACTTCACTTATTTACAGTGATCTAAGATTGTACCAAAGTAGTGTCATTGAGTGCAAGTGGATTTACAACATATTGAATCCCTTAAACCGCTTGGTCTTGGGTTATTTGATTCTCAGTGCTCTAATGTTAATGCTGAATGGTAATCTGGCTGAAAAACAGTTTCACAATTGTTTTTAGATATTTTGTAAGAAAAAATTGGCATTCTAGTATTTTATCAATTTCAGTATAGTGTCTCAATTACAGGATGTTCAAAACTAATCTTTTTTTTAACACTATTTACATTGCTTATCCCCAAATCTACGAATCGCGCTCACCAATTCAGGTGTAGCAAACATCAGTAAATTACCGTGGGTTGGGTTCTGGATTTTAATGGTTCGAATAGTTCAAAAGAATGCAAGCCCTGTAAAATGTCAATCGAAACGATATTGGGGATGAGTATCATTTTGTCCTGATATGCAACACACTTTGAAAATGAAGGAAAACCTTATAAAAAGTTATTTTGTTAAATCCATCTTCTCTCAAATCGTGCTCAGTGATGAATTCGAAAGGTAAAAACTTAATCAATGTGTTGCAATTTTTGCAACACATTAATTAGTAATTCTTTAAAAAACTCTTCCGATTTCATTTGACTCAAATGACATGTACTGAAAGCTTGAAGTTATTTTTATTTTAATTAATGTATCTTAGATATTTATTGATTTTCACACAGTGGCTGCTGTATGCATGATATGTTTAGTCATTATGCATATGCTTTGTATTGCAAGGTTCTGAAAATAAATGAAAAATTGAAACTTGAAACTTGCATAGAGCAAGAGCTTTGGCTCTGGAGCTATGGAGCTATGCCTATTGCGACATACGCCACCCAAACCGCCATGGTTTTGAAATGTCACCAAAAGACCCCTGCCCAAATTTGGGCGACCTTTTGCCAACATTCTTAAAAAGAACCCTTTTTTGGAAAATTTGTGCAAGTTTGTCACTGAAAAAAGATTTGGGGGCATTTGGCTGTCGGCCTCCCCCCCCCCACCTTTTTTAATTCCTCTGTCACCGAAATCCCGGGTTGTTGGAAAAGCGCCAGCCCAAACGAAGGGTTATCCAGATCATGGCCGCCAGCGTACACCGCGTATCCATTTATTGGGGCATCCCCACTTTTCCTGGGTCCCCAGTTCACATGTTTCAGCTCATCCCCTCAAAACAACTTGAGACCACATAGTCAAAAGTATTCTCAAAAAAAAAAAAAAAAAAAAAAAAACCCAAAAAAAAACAAAAAATACAAAAAAAAAAAAAAAAAAAAAAAAAAAAAAAAAAAAAAAAAAAAAAAACCCCCCCCCCCCCCCCCCCCCCCCCCAAAAAAAAAAAAAAAAAAAAAAAAAAAAAAAAAAAAAAATTAAAAAAAAAATAAAAAAAAAAAAAAAAAAAATAAAAAGTTTTTTTTAAAAAAAAAAAAAAAAAAAAAAAAAAAAAAAAAAAAAAAAAATGAAGCGCATTTGTGATTTTTACCTCTATTTTGTTTTTGTTCAATATAGATATTACACCATATTACTTGAGAAAAATTATTTTAGTGATACGATGCCGATCTTGCGTTTTGGTGTTATGAGCAAATGTTTTTTTCGCAGTTGCGTTTGGTGTTATGAACAATTGTTTTATCGCACGTGTCAACATAGACCATGTGCAGGGTTGTCGGTCGCACATCCCCCCCCCCTCGCTTCTCAGTTTGGACCACATACCGCGGATACCGGGGGCGTTACAGCGACAGACAGAAACATCACATGCTAAAGCCGAAGGCTTTAAAACGTCCGTAAAATAACTTTAAAAGTATGTGTTAGTTCCTGCTAAAGTGCTAACAGCAATGACAAAAAGCTAATGATTGGAATGCTGTGAATAAATCCGTAAGACCAGGAAATAAACGCCCACTGAAAAAAAGTTAAGCATGTGCTTGAGATTAAAGCATTAGGCTAATGGCACATTTTTGAAGGCGCCCAATTTTCAAAATTGGGATTTTTGTAGAGTTTTGTTGGTATTTGTCTTTAACAATTACCTACGAAAATGACAATGCTCAAAAATGGTTTTATTTGTCATAAAAGAACCGATTTTGTCATTAGGAATCAAGATCGATTGTAATTAATGGCGAGAAGCTGGAAACACCCAAATTATTTCCGTCCATGATGAATTAGGGCCACCTCACGAAAATGACTCCAAATTGACTTGCCTAAAACTACGGAACAACATTGATGAGTACCGTACATGGCGTGATTTCCCGGCTATTTCGTTTTGAAAGGACGTTTCCAGCAGCCGTTTTATTATTATCGGAAATCTCCGATATTAAATATTCCAATTACAAAATTCCTTCTTTTGCGACACATAGATACCTTTGAACTCTACCATTCACAGGTATTGTTGACTAGCCAATTACCAATCAACTGTGCAAAAATCTCAAAATATTCGGAAAATTGGGGGCGCTCTTCAAATTAATACACCAGGTATGACGTGTTAGTTCCGCCGTTCTTGAAGACTAAATGTGTTTAACATGCAAAATTAAAATGTGAGATCAAAACAATTTACAAAAGCAGTAGGCTATTATTTTTGTTATCAATTTTAAAGGCTGACTCAGAGATTTTTGAAATATAATTTTTTGTGTATTTATTGAAAGTAGTCAACTAGAAAAAAAAAAAAAAAAAAAAAAAAAAAAAAAAAAAAAAAAAAAAAAAAAAAACAATACAGGTATACGATGGAGAATGATGTCCTGTCTTGAAGATCTTGACTTCGTCGATGACATCGCCTTATTGTCATCCAGCCATTCACACATACAGAGGAAAACAGACGATCTCTCCAAGTTTGCTGACAAAGTTGGACTGAAAATCAATTCAAAGAAGACAAAGATCATGAGACTGAATAATAAGAAAGTTGAAGCTGTCAAGGAAGAGACATTGAGGATGTAGAAGAATTTATCTATCTTGGGGCAAAACATGAGTAAAGAAGGTGGAGGGAAGGACGTGAAAAGTCGAATAAATAAGGCCAGATTTGCATTCACAAAACTCAACAAAGTATGGAAGTCAAAACAGTATACCAGGAAAACTAAGATCAAGTTATATCAAACCATTGTTCGTCCCGTCTTGCTATACGGATGCGAAACTTGGAAAATGGATAGAAGTGATGAAAAGAAACTGGACTCATTCCAATATCAATGTTTAAAGAAAATCTTACACATATTTTGGCCCAACATCATTTCAATGGAAGAACTCGATTACATTGCTCAAGTAAAGAGGATCAGTCTTGAAGTGAAAAGAAGAAGATGGAATTGGCTGGGCCATTATTGCGAAAAGAAAAGGAACACCATTGCATGACTGCTTTGACTTGGCAACCAGCTGGCAAAAGGAAAATTGGAAGGCCAAAAACAACTTGGCGTAGAACTGTGGAAAGGGAAAGGAAAGATCTTAGATGGCAATCATGGAATGAAGCACGAGTTCATGCAGTGAAAAGAGAACAGTGGAAAAAGAGTGTGGAGGCCTTATGTGCCAGTAGACACGAAGAGGATAGGTAAGGTAAGGTAAAATGCCAAATTCCAAAGTTTGAGATGTATCTGATTTTTCGTTTCCATGCAGTATGTGTAGTATACATGTGCCATACTGTGTATAACTAAATTTCCGGATCCGGAAATTTATAACAAAGTTGCGATTTTCTATATATGAAGGACTTCGATTTGAGCTTAGCTATTTCACACAGTGTTTAGTATATGGACAAGGATTATGTATATGTAAAAAACACAATTTGTTTGAAAATTGAGGGCGCCCTCCTCAGGAAATCTCGGAGTCAGCCTCATTTCATTGTAAAATGTGTCTTGAAAAATATTGCAATGAATCCGCGCTCCGTGCAGTGGGGCCTTCTTCAGATACCAACCTCACACTGCTATGCCATCCGCTTCACGCGTTCACGACTACCCCATTAGCATGATTAAGAAAAAAACGGATACTATTTTACCAATTTCGCATTTGTGAAGGCAATATGGGCTTTTACAACAGACCATAAATATTTTTCATCAAATTTGTTTTTGAAAAGTCGATGTTGTGAAGGTTTCTAAACAAAGAGTACGAACTCTCCACAAATACTTACATTATATGCTTCATTCAAAACAAAACCTTTGCCTATTAGCAATTCAGATTTTTAATACCGTTGCCAATACCCATGATCGAATTGCTGCAATCATCATTACAAGAGAAAATCTTGGAAAGCGAATAAGTGGAAGGCTCCCCTCGCTTCGCGAGGCACCATACCCCGCGGACAATCAATCAATAAAAAAAAAATGAGAAATAACCCTTACAGTGGAGCTGATTCCTCTGGTCCAACGGTTATGGAATCAGAAAATATTGCTTTCAATCACAATAATCAGCTTTAGTATGTCGGTTCACTGCTGGATGAGGCCTACGACATGCTTCCATGTGGATTAAGCCTGTCTAAAAATGGTACAATCAGAAATGAATTTGAAATAAGTATCTTCTTGAAATACTGACATTTTTAAAGAACAAAGACTGGGGTGGTTTTGTTTTTCAATTCAGAGATATAATCAATTTAGTGCGATTACACCAGATGATATATACACAGGGCCCAACCGCTTTACTGACTCTTCCGAACCATGATGGAGCCGGACACCGGCATTGCATACACCTTACATCTACGCAATGGGTGGGAGCGAGGAGAAGTCCAAAATCAACGCCTGCTGCTGATGCTGTGCGACTATGCAATTTCGAAACTATTTGGAATTGAGTATGGCCACGACGTATAGTTTATTAGTTTATGTTTATTTTATTAGGAACTCGCTTTTGTAACAGACGGCACCCATCAAACCTTGATGGTGCGTCTACATAGAAAACATAACCATATAAAAAATACAATAAAATATAGATTTAAAAAGTATTAGAGTACATGATGTATTGGTGCAATAAGCAAAGACATAATTGGAAAATCCACGATTGTGTTTAGAAAACTTCTTACATTCTTCTAACACGCCAATTAGCGTCTTAAAGGCATGCACACACTCCTACCCACTCTCACTTCACACATATATCACAATCACACAAACACACACTCAGTTACATAGATTGCACTCATACATATATACATTCAACACATGTGCACGCAATTAGCACACCTAACACAAAACGTTACAGCGTTGATAGATTTGGCTAACATAAATACAAGAAATATTTACACTGCCAACGGTGAACACATGTAAGAGAACAAGCTCATATAACATTATTGATAAGATTAGCCCTGTACTTCCATGCTAGCTTTGATGTAGTTTTTAAACGACTGTCAAAGGATCGTGCATAAATGAGGATCACTAAGAAAAGGTTTTCAAGCATAGGAAATGTTTCACCTCAGAAGTCACCCAGTCGAACCATGTCCAAAAAGTAGGGAATGGTGAGCATGGAGGTGATCTTGGAGCAAGCATGATTCTTAATCTCCTTATCTCATTAAGTGCCGTGATAGTAACACATAAATGAGCTGTATTTAACATTAAATTTAAATTAATTTACATATACCAGTATTGTATCACGAGACCAGGATTTACATGTTCTCCAGAGGTAGTGTATTTGTACGAGCTTTGAATTTGAAGGAGAACCGTTAGAAATCCTCGTGGTCCAAGAAGATCGTTTTCTAAACTAGGGCGGGTTTGTATTACAATAAAAGTATCTAGGGTTTCTCTTTGAGATACCTTTTCAAGCCAGTTCTGTTATCTTTCTTTCAATTCTTTGTGGATATTGAGAAAGGAAGTGGTGGGGGGGGGATGTGGGGGGGGGGGGGGGGGTGGGTGGGGGGGGGGGGTAATCCAATTTTGATTGTAGGGTTGCTCAATCGAAAAAAATATGGTACAGCCCCAAAAAATAAGAGAATTGCGAATTTGTGTAAGCCACTTCCATTGTGGCGTGATTTAAATTGTCATGAGCGAGGAAACAGGCATTTGAAAAGTAACTTTGGCCATCTGTATCGCAATTTGGAGCAGACGGTTATAATATTCATTCTACAATTCAATTGTATGGAAGAGACAGAGTCCCATCCTAGTTCCCCATAGAGTGGTCTTTCAGCTGGTTCTGTTTTGCATGCAAAATTGTTCTTGCCATTTGAAGTTGCAAGTTTTCAATTTTGTGTATGTCCGAGTCGCTACACAACCCAAAACAGAACATGCCCATAATTGATGGATGGTAGGGCTATAGTTTTCCACAAAGATCCCATAGAAAACCCGGCTTAAGTAGTCCGATTATTTGATTAACGTTTGAATAGGCATCAACCTGTTCCCCTACGTATACATCTCAATAGGGGTGTGGTCAGGTCATATTTACCGATGTTGACCCCCGATGGTATTTGGAATTATTAGTTTCTTTAATTCTGTTATTGCCCAGATTACCATGTTTTATTGTTGTCTATTCTTTTGCCGATGGGACAAGGACGTTAGATTTGTCGTAATTAAAATTTAAGTTTGAATTATCTGCACTATTCGCTGGAACATTAAGTAGGTAATTCGGTTAAGTCTCTTCAGCTATCACAATAAGAACCACATCATCCGCCCAGACTAACATCCATTTGAATTCAGGAAATATAGGCCCCAATCTTTTTTCCCTTATCATACGAGCAAGTTCATGATAAATATGCAAAAAATACGGAGATAAACCCACAGACTTGTTTCAGGGGGGGGGGGGGGCCCCCGTATCTACGGTAAATGTATCAGTTTCGATATCGCCAAAACTAACGTTATGATTGAACATTGGTAAAATTTACTAATTAAATTAAAATTAATTTTGCATTTTTTAAATTATGACTAAAATCATTAATTTGTCACGCCAAACACTATCGAATGCTTTCTTGAAATCATGAAACGCGAGGTAAGTGGTTTTCCTCATTATCTGATTGAAGCAATGCCTTTGAGTTGCTAAATGTGATTCTACGCATAGCTGGCGTGACGAAGCCCTCCATGAATTTCGGAAGAAATATTAACTTTTAAAATTAGAAATATTGTTAGATGATACATTAGTGTCTATTTAGAACAAAGAGTTAAGGGTGATGAACCTCTTAGTTATCTACGTTAGTTTTATCACCTTTTGTAATAGAACATTAGCGTAAGACCCAAAATCCGATCTTCAGGATGATATTAATCAGTTGAAGCGTTGAAAGTTGTGTGAGAGCGTTGTTGGGCAATTGCCCTATACCGCTGTTTCACTTTGTATTAGTTATATGATCAATACCGTGGTTGAATTATTATTTTTACTTGAGAGATGCTCTCCCATAGTATCCTCCTCATTATGTTTCATTTTATTAAGGTTGGTTTTTAGATTCTTAGTTATCAAAACTATCGTTTCTAAGCTTACAAATAGTATTTGGTAGTTTCTGAAAGAGTGTCCCACTTAGGTAGGACATTTACCCCAGTGTGTTCTGCAGTAAGTAAACGACTTCTAATTAACTCTATCGACTAGTTATTTGGTCGGTATTTGGATGATCTTAATGCAATTTTATACGGTTCTTTTTTGCCTTTACATCATTGAGAGATCCTAAAAGTCTTTACAAGATCATTCCCGCCATGGCGACTAATTTCAACATCATTATCAATCCTTTGCATTTGATTATATCCCGATTAGTTCTCTTCACGGCTTTTTGTTTTGACTTATATATCTTCCCCGAGTTTATCTTCGTTACTCCTCTATGTCTTCGTCCGGATTTCCACATATTGACGGTGTTTTCTATTTGATTGACGTAGCGCTCATCGATGCCTGGGTCCGACCTAATCCGCCCATGTCGATAACCAAGCTTTGTGCCTTATTTTTATGGGCTTTACACGTATAGCTTCATTACGCTTGGATTTCTTAGAAGAGCATTCGATCGGTATGCATGTGACAACCTTTTAATACTTGCATGGAGATGGTATCGAGGGGAAGTCTATTTTATGTAATTAGTAATTCATTATATACAATGTCCATCTAAGTTCAGTTTTGGCGATATCGAACTGATTACCTATATTCAGTATGAATCCGTAGAGATACTAGCTTGAAGAACAATGTGACTCGTGGTTATACTTCCCACGTATTATTCTTGCCATATTTATACAATGACTGCTCCGTATGATAGCGAAAAAGATTTGTTGGCCCTATATTCAGGAGATTCAAATGCGTGATGTCTATATATGGGCAGAGAGGATGATGTGGTTCTTAGTGGTAGATAGTGAAGAGTGACTTAACTGACTTACTTAATGTTGCCAGCGAATTTGCACAGATTGGCAATTTAAAACTAATTTACTAACGATAAATATAACGTCCCGCTGTCATCGGCAAAGAATAGACAACATTCTAACCATGGTGATCTGGGCAATAACGGAATTAAGGAAACTAATAATTCAAATACATCGGGGTCAACATGGTAGAAATCTGATTCTGACACACCCTATGACGATGTCCTACGTAAGGGGAAACAGGTTAATTGCTATATCAAATCGTCAATCAATAATCAGACGACTTTAACGGGGTTTATATGGTGATCCCTTTGTGGAAAAACTATAGCCCTCACCATCCATCAATTATGCATGTTCTGTTTGGTGTGTGTCGTAGCGACGCGGACATACACAAAATTGAAAATTGCAATTCAAATGGCAAAGAACAATTTTGCGTGCAAACAGAAACACAGAGAAAGACGCACTTAGGGGGGGAAATAGGAATTGGGAATCGCTGCTTACTATACCAAATACAATTAATTGTAGAATGAAAATATATCTACGTACTGCTACAAGAATGGACGATACAAGATGGCATAAGTTACTTTTCAATGCCTTGTTCCCTCGCTCATTGGACAATTTAAATCACCACGCCACATGGAAGTGGCTTACACAAAATTTCGCAATCTCTATGTTTTTTCGCGTGGACCATATGTTTTCGATGAGCAACCCCTACAATCAAAATTGGATTCGATTTTTCTCAAATCACAAAGGAATTGAATAAACAGAACTGGCGAGTTGAACAAGGCTGTGATACAAGAAGAGAAACATTAGACATTATTTGTAAAATACAAACACTACCCTTAGTTAGTAAAACTATCTATGGACCGACGGATTTTTCTACGGTTCTCATTAAAATTCAAAGCTGTACACAATACATTTACCTCGGGAGAACAAATGTGAAATCATGGTATAGTGAGAACAATAATGGTATATGTTAAATTATTGTAAAGTTAACTGTTGAAAAAATACAGCTCATTTTCTGTTTACTGACTCAAGCACTTAAGAGATAAGAGTAGAAGTATAGGATTGATCAAAGATCAACTCTATGCTCACCATTTCCGATTTTTGACTGGTTCTTCGACCTGGGTGACTTCGAGGTGATGATTGAAACATTTCCTTATGCTTGAAAACCTTTTAGTATTGATCTCTCCTTTAGGAACGATCTTTGACAGGTCGTGTAAAAACTACATCCCAAAGAGCATGGAAGTACAGGGCTATTTATCAATATACTGTTTGTTATATGAGCTGTTCTCTCATGTGTTCACCGTTGCAGTGAGGACTTATTGTAAATATTTATTGTAATTTATGTTTATGCCAATCTCGTAAATGCATGTACGTTTTGTGTTAGGGTGTGCTGATGTGCGATGCCACATCGCTGCAGTGAATGTAATCGAAGTGCAACTGATTGTAATAGAGTGTGTATGTGTGTTGTGTCTGATGTGATGTCCAAGAGACAAGGTGCACCATGTTTTTTTTGTTCCACCATCCAAAGATTTTTTGCGTTTGCATTGTGTAGGGTGGTGTGGTGGGTGGGCCTATAAGGACGATTCAATTGGCGTGTGTGGGAGTGTTTTACAGTGTTAGAAGAGATGTAAGAAGTTTGATAAATACAATCGTGGTGGATTCCAATTATGTCTTTGCTTATTGCACCAATACATCATCGTAATCTTATACTTTTAATCTATATTTAATGTATGTTCTATTGTATGTTTTCATGTAAGACGCACACCATCAGGTTTGTTTGATGGGATGTCCGACTGTTACAAAAGCGAGTTCTAAGAAATAAATAAATAGCCGCGCGCAAAAGGCGTTCTTTGTAATTAAAAAACCAAATTAGTATTTACATCGTCTGACGTCATAGTGGATGAAAAATCTTGGAAAGTGCTCTGAGCAACTTTGAACATAGGTGTAATCGTTGATGGGTTTAATGTCCCAGTATAATTTATCATTATCGTATGTTCCTTATGTATAGGATTGTTAAGGTCTTAATATTAACACAAAAATATATTATGTTATCCCAGAGCCCATATTGAGATGCTGTCATCATCCAACTACCATCTCCGTTGACATATATAACATTGCCATCGGACACAAAGAACGTAATCTAAAATGATTGGGTATCATTCCTAAACCAAGTAAAACGGCACGTGCAAAGGTTAGAGCAGTTGCGATCGCTAGGCCATGGCCATCGGAGAAGTAGGTTAAGCAGCTCTTGACCCATCTTATTAATTTATTGGATCGCTCAGTAATAAAATGCCAATTTTACCGGTTTAAAGTCCCCTAGAATAATAAAATTTGGGGATTGCTCCGCAACCTTCGTTAATGTGAATGATTTCGGAAAGAACTTGATTGGGTAATTCTGCGGTAAGGGCTGGATATCAGTCCTTCCACGGGAAAATACGTAACAGCGCAGTAAACGAGATTATCATATAACACGATGTTCTGCGATCCGTCAGAACAGGGTTATGAAATGGAAATGGTTAGCACCAAATTGAAACCGTCTTAAGTTCTCATGGCATGGACCACATTTACGATATTGCCTTACCCGTCCATAACTATTGGGCTAAGATAAGCTTTGTAACAACTCTTAGTAAGAAATTTGACCCATTAAAGATCCTTGACCAAGCGAAAAGTAAATCGTCGTTGTCCTTTTTTGTGAGATTAAAAATCGTCACATAATGTTGGAGACAACCTTCTTGATAAGAATGATTTTAAAGGGGGTTATTGAACAATTTAAAGCCAGTCAAACACAATGGCTCTTAATAAGAGGATTTCAAAGTGGGATGATGACAATGAGGGGTTCCTGCTTTTTATGTAATAAGGTACAGAGGATTTGTACATTTTTCTTTATCTGCAAATGCTTTAATGATATCCGCGTCGACGAATTCATGAAACTCGAGTCACGTTTATAACACCACATCACACTTGTAAACCCACATTTGGTCTTTGTTTAATCTGCAGGGAATTTAAGATACGCAAACTACAATGTTACATTAGGCAACAAGATTTATTGCTTTTGATGATAAATCAGAAACATTAGTTCCATTTTTGACTCTTTTTGCAAGAGTTACCTCAAACGTGCGTGGTCTTTACGCAATAATCTTGTGATGTGAATAGTCGTACTGCCTGTATTCCCTAATTACTATGTATTATATTTATATATTTTGTATTTTAAGCTTTTTTTTAAAGTTAAAAATCCCTGTATAAATATTTGTTATTTACTTGTACCCTATACTCAGCGGGAAAAAGGGTTTGGGGGAGTAAACGAGCGAGTGGTACATAAGCGGTTGGTTGTATGCGTTGCGGTGTGTGGGGGTGATGTGAGTGCATGCCAGCATACATCTTTAAATATGCTTTGTAACCTGCTCCATTTTGTACTACAGTGCAGGTCGCATCATCAGGGACCAGTTGTTGCATCGTTGGTGTGCATCTGCCTTGGGTTCTTTTTCAAGAGGGGCACACCGGCTGGAAACACGAAGACTGGAGGCAGTCATGAGAATTGTATGATTGATACTATTTTATTATTTCATTTTGTGGCTGTGGCGTGTTGTGTTGATGGTATAGGCCGTTTGTGTGTGTGTGTGTTTTGTGTGAGGGGGGTGTGTGTGTATAGGTGTGGTGTGCATGTGTATGTGTGTGTTGTATATGTGGGGTGCGCGAGCATTTTGATTGGGTTTTTGAATTATAATTATTTGTTTTCTTGCTTTAACTATATGTTTTGTATATGAGTCTGAACGCACCGCCGGTAGGCGTGTGCCACTGCTATAAAAGTGTATGTTCAATAAATTAAATAAATAAATACCTAATTGTTACCCACAATCTTTCATTCAATCTTCACAATCTTTCATTTTTATACCAATTGGGGAGTTCTGGGCCCGCCATACCCTTGGCAAACAATAGAATTACCAGCGCGCACAGCGATAGCGGCCTCTAACGTTGCGGACTTGCGTGCCCACTCATGGTGTTGATGGAGTGCCAACTATTTATGCGGAAGGGTCGTGGTCTAATCTTTTACTTATTAGCAAGAGGATCATTGATTCAAGATGAACATTAGAGAAATTTAATAATAAAAAAGTCTTTATGATGGTCTTTTGTCTTTAAATTTTCAGCATTATATATAATATTTTTGTTGGTCACTTCCATTTTGATAGTAGGGACTTATGAAAAGATGACAGACAAAAAGCTTAATTGATTGGTTTACTGACACAACCTGTTTGCTTACAAATATAATTCCAACCCTCGTGTACTTTAGCGTACAGATATTCCGTTCGATTGACATTCTGATTAATATTATTTATTCAAAAATTTATCAAGGCTACAAAGTATATTCTTTACCAAATGATTTCCCTTTATATTGCTGTTATATTTGAACAGTGGAGTTGATTTTGTCCTTGATTTTTATTGTTTGAATATTATTCTGAGCGGCTGTATTTTTCAAAATTTTGCAAAATTTCTTGGACCACTCTTTAATTTAAAAGAGAAGCCAACTGCAATTGAAATACCATAACAATGAGACACTAAATTAGAGAAAATGGTAATCGATAACCGAATGTAACTCTATTGATTTGAGTTTTGACCGTTAAACATGGAAGTATATATGTTTGCAAGTAGAAGTGAGAGCTCACCATACCTGTTGCCGAGTGCCCTACGTATATGGAAATCTCCGAAAAATATGTGATTTGACATTTTTGAGGTAGATCAAAAAAAAAAATCCTGACACTGGCTTGCCTGGGAGGCTGTGCCACAGGCCTATGCTGGCAGCTGACTCTGCACTGCCACTTGCCTTAGCTAATTTACTTTACTTTAGTTCTGACAGTGACATGCACATACTCAATTAAAATTGTTTTTTTCTTTGTACTTAGTCTTTATAGTTTAGGCCTAACCGTGTTTTGAAAATTGTAGTATACTTTTTTTGATAATATAAGTTTTAAGTCCAATTTCAATGCTTGTTAGAAATTAGTCCGTTCAGAACGAGCACATTCTCATGTAGCTATGTACAAAAAAATCAAGTTTCATGTTTTCTTCCTTTACATGCATTTCTGGATAGCACTTCATGAGACAACCTTTTGACACCAAGATCCTGATGTACCTCAAATATGAAGGAAGTTATGGTGCAAAAACATCCAAATAATTCGGAAATAAATGTACAGTGAATGTATACAGATAGGTGACCTAAAAACAAGACTTGCCCTCAATCATGTCTTTTGAATATAATGAATGAAATTTGCAATTTGAACATTCAATATTAAAAAAAAATTTTATGTTTTATTTATATTTTGAATGTCTCTTTGAAATATACTTTGGCCAAATGGGATGGTGGGGGGGGGGTGAATCAATTGTGTGTGGGGGGGGCAATTTGTGTGTGGGGTGTGGGGTGGAGACCGGGACATAAGGTCAATCGTAGATTTTAACACTTACCTTACTTTGTCAAGTGATCGAGATCCTCGATCAAAACATGTGGCGGTTATTAATAAAATGCGCCTTTGTACTAAGAGGTGTTAAATGGGAGACTGGCTTGAGGACTAGATATCTTTAGTTGGCACATACATTTGTATAAAATTTGCAGATACACGTACAATATATAAGAGTGAAACTGTCTACTTATTTTGACTGATGTCGTGGTGCAGAAATTCAGTAGCAGGCGGGAGAATACGAAAGAAATTTTCAATCGCTTGAAAAAAAATATTGAACTTGAACTTGATTAAAAACTTCAAGATGCGTTACATAACGGGTATTTTTTTCTGACGTATACCTACGTGATTACGACCGTGATTTCGCCCCAATAGACCATCAAAAGCAGCTTTTTGGGGAAGCCCCTCAGGCAATTCACAAATATGTACAGGTCACCGATGGACAAAATCGTATAGCCGCCCTCTCTTGGAGATATTGTAACATAGCTACATCATGCATAATTTTTATAATGCATCTGGCCTTCGCTTTTATCATTTCTTTTACATTATGGGCCGCTTGCATTATAAGGCATGGTAGCCATACCACAGTTAATTGTAGGGAAAGCCTGTCACCCGCCGTGGTACAAAATAATATGGCCAAAACGGCCGCGATATTATCAAGTTTTGCCACTGTGGCGCTTCAACTTTAATTAATCGTCAATTCTTCAATCCCCCCCGGCCAAGCGATTCTGGAATAAAAACAGTGACCTCCGCACGACCTCAATACGAGAAGATTGTGGTCACGGTAAGCTTGGTTGTGAGTAATCACAGCACGAATAACAATATTCTGGGATCGAAATGCGCGACACAAAAACGTGTCGCTCGCCCATTCCCACCTAACGATCTAGATAGTAGAACATCTTGCTTCGAACATGGCGGCCTATAGTAAAAAAATGAAAATGATAATCCAAGTGGAAAAATGATAGAGACCAAACAAAGTCGCCACCACTGTGAAAGACGCAATTGAATCTTCTATTCAGAACCTCCCAGACCTCTAGCGCCGCAGCGCTAGTCTGGGAAAAAGTGTTCCACAATGCTTTTTAGTATTTCCTTCGCCACAAATGAATAGGCTGCAGGAATTTTTTTACCCGCAGGCTTATCCCCCCATTCCCCCATAATTTGAAGCATTTGGCCCTCCAAACGAATTCTGATACCTGAGACTATCTGGTTCGAAATTCACTCCTAATCCAGATTTTTTACCATCTTTCAGTCAAAATCCACGAATAAATTTGCTTCGCAAAACCCTAAAATGTCTTCCAGTGCTAATCAACAACGCTACGTCACGGCTGACTACGCTGTTTCCATGCGTCTCGGGCTTTGCTTCATGGCTCAGACTTTCAATTGTTAAATGGTGAGAGACCAAATTTGCAGGAGCCAGCGTAACGTCTAACTTCCTGACCTTGGCGAGACGGGTCAGTCGATGGGAATTTCTAGTGCAATACTGTTTTATAGGGAAGACTTTACCAAAAGCAGATAGAGACTAATTTGCTACTGTGCTGTGGATAAATTTGATACGAGTTCAATGTCATCCTGAAGGGATACGATATAGTGAGTAAATTTAAAACTTTCGCCAATTATATCATTGCTCACACTCGGGCTTCGCCAGCCCTCGTTGGCGTAGTTGTCCGCGTTAGCGTTGATCACTAAGTTAGAAATTCATCACTCTCCTGAGCTTGAAATGTAATATTGATTCAGACTCAGTAAATTTTGTTTTGCTGTCAATTATTAGACCCTTCACTTGTTAGAAAATTCTAACCGTAAATGCCATTGCATTTACGTTTAGAAGTCTAAATTACAGGAAAATTGGCGGAAAGTTAAACCAAAACAATGACCGGTTAATCCTTAAGCATCCTCAGTGAAGTTGAAAAGAGTTAATCCGATCTGGAAGCTTTCTGTCTTGCAAGTGCAGTCGACTGGCGGAAACTAATTCATATCAAAGTCCATCGTTGAACTTCATGCAATGCGGTCAGCCCGATTTTTACAATCCATTTGTCGTCTCGTACCTTCACTAACGTAAATTATTTTTGAATTACTTTTCTTTTGTTTCCTCCAGATCAT
>JAMKCH010009206.1:0-39651 GCA_023653785.1 Ophioderma brevispina
CCAAAATCTAATCAGGTCGAGAAATCATCAGCCAGCCTTTCCACAAGGTTACATCATGTTGCCCTTACGGAACTCCAGATAAATTGTATACAACGGGGGTGAACATTTTTGTCAAAGACGGACGGACGGACGACACGGACGGACGGACGCTGCTCATTTTATTAGTCCCGTTACGCAACTAGTTCGCGGGGACAAAAAGTGACTTATACATTGCAAACAATTACTGTTGATCAGCCTCAAAATCAAAATAATTTGACCCAACAACATACCATTTCAACTTAACCTGTCTAGTAGTTTTGAATCCTGGCTTCGGCTGATTGTTGTAATTGCAGCCACTTTGGTGCTAGAGCGGAAAAACATCCCCCACCCACCATATGCAGACTGTCATAAAAAAGACATGTTGTTTTTTTTTTTTAAATGTAGTTTTATGGCAATTTAAGGTTTATCGTGGAGGTTAATGACCTGTGACCTTCAGGATTGGAGGGTGGTATGGGGCAAGTGGTTAGGGCGGAGCTTGCCCTTGGAGCAAAGGGTCTGGTTCAATGACCAAGTCAAGGCATCTGGTTCGAATTTCCGTTTCAAAGCCTCTGAGGCGTTCCCGATTAACTGATTTAGAATGGGCCAGAACACGCTTATTTGTGCTGATTACCATAATAAAAATTACATCGCGGTCCCTGGGACGCGAGTGTCGTCTGCTGTCGGGGTTTGTGAATATGGGGCCAAAGGTCACCAAGGTCACCAAAATGTCACACCACCCCCCCCACCCCTTTACACCAAGTTGCATCAAAACCGGGTAGCCCTTACGGAAAATCTTCCGGCATGCAATATATTAAGGGTTAACATTTTACCACAGACACACACACACACAACACACACAGATAACCAGACATACGACCAGAGTTAATCAATATTGTGCCTTCTGCAATTCTTGGAGACGACAGCCACAACATACTTTTTGTTTTACGGGGGCTACTTTGAAAAAAAAAATGCCATCATGATTTAAATCACGTGGGCTGACTGTGAGCTTGACGAGGGCTCCTCACATTTTTCAAGACTTTTTTAAACATTCAAGCACTGTTCAGATGTAAAATGCAATCTGTAGGGCATCTAACTGCAAGGAAATGGTAAAATTTAATATATTAGATTTTTTATCAATCATCCTCCCAATGCATGACAAATCATGCTAGGCTAAGGCATGCCATGGCATAGGCCATCATACTGACTATAGCATGTCGAGTCCTGATGAAATTGAACATAGTCACCTACTGCTACTCGAATTTATTATGTTGTATGCAATAAAATAAGAGTCCCTGGCCTTCACAATCAGACTAGAATAAATTACAACTATCTTGTAGTGTACGTACATCATACACACAGCTGAATCAAGTCTGACAATCATGTAAGCAAAACTGTTGTCACACTCGATAGGTATGGTATGGTGGTTGTACCGTAACGTAAAGCCTCCTTTGCTTTCCAATCCAACACCAATTGATTTGGCATTCTAATCTAATGAGCACTATCGACACCTCATTAACTATAACTTCTAACTTCTTTCATATTAAAAAACTTCTTCGCCGAAAAAAATTCCCTCTTTGCGCTCGTGGGCGCAGCCATATTGAATCATAAGGTCTGCTTCGGTGAGAGTTCGGATTTCCGATGGTTCCTCCCGCATCACTTTATTGATTTTTTGGAAACAAACAAGGCAACTTACCCTACATCTCATTTAAAAGTCGCTGCCAGAATTGTTCAGAGGTCGGCAAAACAACGCGCGCCGCAATATCTGCACAAAAGGGGCGGAGACTAGGGTAGCCTCATAAGCGATTAACCAATGGGGAGGCAACCTACTGAAACAAACCAATCGGCATTCACTTCCGTGTTTGACGCACGTCACGCTCGGCACCAGTAAATAACTTCTTGAACAATTCTGGCAGAAGGTATATTTTTGTAAATGGGGACGTCTGTGAATTGTAATTTTAATTTGGTTGTATGGCATTTTTTCATCATCCCACCTCTTATTTAAGGGGCGATTCATTTCACATGGAATTTTTTTTCGCCCTGGTCCATCCGTTTTGCGGGCGTTTTTGAAGAGAATTTAGGTTAGGGGGCGAATCGCCCGCGCACCTCGTCTATTTTTGTGCCTGTGCAGATGACAACAAAAATGAGCGAGTTGGAGGACGCTGTTTTTCTCGCAGCCTACCAAGGCAAGGTCAAAGTTCCATATAGTACAATTTTAGAACTGTGGCATTACTACTCTGTTTAACTACATCACACTTGTCTAGCAACTACGAACTACTCTAGCCCACGCTATTTTGGATGCCATATTGACAATCTGCATAACAATTGTTGCCTGAGCTTTGCGTCAGTAAATCTTTCTGACATAACCACATGCCTGATGATGTTCTTAGATGTCTAAAGGAATCATTTTAGAACCGGTGTCGCCTGGCACAATCACAGAAATACAGTTTTTCCATGCTGTACAGTTACGCATGTAAATGGGCTTGGGTGCTAAAATTACCATGTTTACCCATCCACCAGTAAGCTTGTTGAATCAAGATGGCAGTCGGTTTCTCTAGCCTTTTATTTATGTGCCAACCCGTACATGCTAATTGGCATTGCAACACACATAGAGTTTCCTAAGCATCGACCACCTTTCATGGATTTTTCACAAGCCACTTTCTTTTCAGCCACTCCGGCAATTCGGAACTAATATTTGACCATTATAGTTTAAAACACAGTGTGAATTCATTGATCTTTCATGTGAATTGTGCTATTTTGGATCAAATTGACATTGCCTTGGATTAGTCATCAGAGGTACCTCTTAAGACCACAGGGCCCGTTTCACAAGACGTACTATCGCTTTTATCGAGCGTTAACTCGATTAAGCGTAAGTTTGAACTTTAAGGTTCAAACTACACATTGATTGCGTTACGCTTGTTTAAATCAAACTTACAACATCAATTCTAAGTCGTTAAGAAATGGGCCCCAGGGTGTCCTATTGAAGATTCATGATTTTTTCTAAACCCTGACGACCCATTTTTGACACTTGCATCGTGATTAGGCCGTATAAAAACGCCAAGGCATCAGCCTTTTTTGTACTATCCTTGGAATTAGGAATTTGTGATATTTCATGACATTATTAATGCACCTTGAAATTTATTCCCCTTTGTGACCTTTTGAACTCCGTATCTTGAAATTGCCAAGAGTGCCAAGGTGCAGCCTGTGGATTATTAAATGCAACTAGACAACCTAGGTCTATTGCTTTCAGCAAAAAAAATGGATTAGTACACATCTTCACGCCCAATCTGGGGTCTTCAATGATGCGCCATCCTGACAACTTATCCAGGACAATATTCCAAACACAACTGTTCTCTTTAGTAAGCAGAAACTGTTCATCTGACCACAGAAAGATTGTCAAAGCTCCTTACAACACTTAACGGAGTAGTGGCTTTCCTTTCGACTTGTCCTCCTCCTTGCTGGAAGCTAACCCAATATTTCTTCACAATGTCATCAAGTAGATCACCCAACCCTCAAACCATTCATAAAGTCTTGACCACTCTGCTTCCAATGGCATGGCACCACCATTTAGGACAGAATTGAGTTTGGTGTCCCAGCTTTCCATGGTGTTTTGAAATGAATACCTCCCTTGGCAGTGCCTGTGTAGGGAAGATAATACATGTCAGATAAGAATGAAACCCGCATTTAGAGCAAGCACTTTCACTGACACCCTCTGGGTTTCATCAACTATAAGACAATGAATGCACAACTTAATTAGAGAACATTTTTTATACTATGAGCGTACAAGATCAAGGTGTGTGATTGTGCGTGTCAATTACCCTCTGCACAGTGGAACAACTCCCCCATAATGCAGTTTGAATTCCTTTAGTACAATAAAAATCGACGTAACTTGGAAAAAACATCCTCTTTTTCAACCTATTTTTAAAGGCAAATACAAATAGTTATTTCTTTTTTTAAAAGATAAATTTGAGAAGTGGAATTTTGGGGAAAAAAAATAGTATGTAAATTCAAAACACTCTAATATTTTGATCAAAATGAAATTATTCTTTCCTTTTAGTTTTGAATTAAAATATGTGACTACCTGGAGATATTAGCTACATACAACCCTTCATTTGCCTTTGTAGCTGTAACTTAGCAAGGTCCCATACAACATAAATTATTAACATGCTTTAGTGACTTCTCAAAAGCAAGAGATTTGGGGAAATATGGTACGACAAAACCTAAAGAGGCAACATACCAGATTAACCAAATACCTATGAACACTTTAAAAAAATAGTCTCAAATCACTGACTGCAGTTTTGAAAGATTAATGAAAGTCTACCATTTTCTCCATTGACTCTTGTGTGGAACTGTGCACAAGCAATGCATCCACAATCCTATTGGTAAAAAATAAAAAATTAATTTTTTAGCTTTTCTAATTTAACTATATAGAGTTTTGTAATTTCTAAGGGATATTGGAAGGTACTTATAGTAAGTACTGCAGACCAATATTTTGTAACAGTTTGTAATATTTTTGTCACTACAGCCAGTTGTAACATATGGCACCAATACACTACAAGGATCAGATGGATATTCAAACCCTGGTGCTAATATATACATGTAGCAGAACAGGATTAAACAGTGTATAGACATAACAGATGTACATATTGGTCCCGCCGAACGACGAGTTCGGGAGGGGGGACTGAGGGACATAAAATGGGCTCAGTACGTATGGTGGCCGTAGGTCCGTGAATAAACATGTTAACCTGGAACATTTGGGCATATCTTTTTTATGGATGTTCTAGAGTAGACAAACTTTGGTATATTGTAGGAGGGATACCCATACTCACAAGGTAATTCATTCCCCCCAGGGTCCTCCCCTGGGTCGTCAGGGGTAGGGGAAGTTAGGGAAAAAAGGTCCAAGGGAAAAAGGTTCAATATTGCACAGAAAATGTCAACATGTGTTTACAATCTATCTGGAGTTCCGTAAGGGGCTACGATGATGTAACTGGGGAAAGAAGCAGGTTGGATGATCTCAACTGATTAGTTTTGGGGTGTAAAAATTTCTAATTAAGTATCTAATTTGCTAATTTATTGAAATTTTCCCGAAAGGCCTGGGTACAAGTTTTCGGGAAGTCTGTAAATGGTATAATGATGTTTTGTAACTTTGTGGAAGGAAACGGGGCTGAGAAGTCTCGACCTGATTAGATTTGGCGGTGAATTTTTTTTAGTTCTAGTCGTTACATGTGGGTCATTCTTTGGGTTTGCCAGCCTGTTTACATTTCTTGGGAAATGTGAAAAATACGTAAAATTCAATGTTTCCCCCCACT
The DNA here is from genome assembly GCA_023653785.1 of Ophioderma brevispina. Lineage (NCBI taxonomy): Eukaryota > Metazoa > Echinodermata > Ophiuroidea > Amphilepidida > Ophiodermatidae > Ophioderma > Ophioderma brevispina. The sequence goes on from JAMKCH010009206.1 coordinate 5,325, forward strand.
TCCAAGACCGATGGGTCCCAAATTAAAATTGTGTGATCACATTGATTTTTCAAAAAATAGTGTTGCCACAGTGAGTCAATCTTCATATGGGTTACTAAAATTTAGTGAATTTTCAGGGATTTTTTGCATGCTGAATTTAAGATTTCTTGAGTCCTTTTCTTGAGTAACCATTTATTTTGGGCGAGCTAGTGATGGCCAAAATTAAGGGGGAATGGTTGCATTTTAGTGGTAATTTAGTGATCGCGATATTCGGCGGAGACATATTTTACGCATCGCGTAAATACGAGTTCGCTTGTTTTTTAGTTAAAATGAGAATTTTAAAAAATCAAAAAACTAAAAAATTAAAAAATTTTACTTTTTTACACAAAATGACCTCTTCCTGCTTTTACAGCTAAGATTTTAAAAAAAAAAAAAAGGAACCCTTTAAAAATATTTAAAAAATTGATTTGAAAAAAATATTGAAATTTTGCAGGAATAGCTTCAAAGTGAAGGGATACGTCTGTAGAATTCTCATTATGTACCTTTTCCAGCTGTAGAATTGAAAGAAAAAGAAGACACGGGCAAGTTTTCCAAGATACGATTCTCCATTCAATACGTGTTGCAGTAAGGGTCCGTACGGAAAGTAATAACTAATATATCCCGCTTCTGTCCTTCGTAGGTTGCTTCTGGTTTTTTTTATAATTTGCAGGGGATGTTAGGATTGGTACCCCGTACTGGTACGTTTCATGCTAAAATCTGTTTTGATGATTTTTCGATTTGCGATTTAGCAAATCCACTGATAGTTGTCTTTAATTTTCCGAATTGCCAAACAATTTCACTTATGGAAGCAGGTGGACAGTAGTTTCTAACAAAAATAACTAGAATTTTGCAGTTCCCAGCGTTTTGTGCTCACTATATTCAAAAAATATAACGGGTGGCCCGTTTTATCACATCTCAGGAACCACACACATTCTCACACACAAAACAAAATTCACAAATTACAAGAAAATGGGCATTCTAGTTTAGGGGTTGACACACTTCTTATATCAAACCAATCAGTAAAGAAGTTGGACAAATGAAGTAATTAATATGCGGCATTTCCCACAACATCCACCATACCCCATATTAGGTGCCCACCAAAATCAAGGTTGTGTGGCATTTGGTAAAGGTCACCTTTTTGTACTAGGCAAATCAGAACAAATGTGCAAATGAGTCATTAGTATGCATATTTATACTGCCAACAGTGTGCCATGGGTAATACGTGATTCACCACTACCCACATCTAAAGCACCACCCAATATTCAGACTTTGCATTCAGTCAAGGTTCACCTTTTTTGTTACTAGCCAATCAGACCAAATTGCCAAAGGAAGTCATTAATATGCCATAATACTGCCAACATGTGCATGGGTGGGATACGGGTGTCCACCAATCCAACATGCCAAGTGTCATCAAAATCTGACCTTTGACGGTCTGGTAAAGGTTACCTTTTGGAAATGAATTGTTGTGTTGAGAGACAACATAATACATACATCACATATAAATCATAAGCTCATCAAAAGTGCAAGCATGCCTCCAGCTTACATGTATGCTGGCAGCCCACAGGAAAGTATATATTAACTTGCATAATAACTATATGCAAAAACCTTAAGTTTGATGGGAGGGTGGGATGAAACAGGTTTGCCAAATAAGCTCTTTCCATATTGAAGCATAAAATGCATATACAAAGGTGCAAAATCACAACAGAAATGACTTCATCTTAAAAGATTACCTGAGGTAGTGTCAGGTGGTTGTTATGCGGGTTTCCCCCTTCTTCTTGGCTATACATGTTTTTATCTTGAGTTTGATGGGAACAATCACTGCATGTTTTAGGTTGCTCAAACTTGAAACATGCACTATAATTGAAATCACAGCACGAATGCACACAAGTAAAGGCAAGCACATCATCCTGCAGATTGCAATTGCACACAAGATGCGTTATGATGCCCTATCAAATCAAAGTGAAACTCAGTAAGGATATCTTATCCGCCGTTGGCATACAGTACACCAATGGCGGACTGCACTTATTTGGGAGAAAAGTTTTCTGCTATCTTGTGACTAAACATTGGGATTTGTGCCTGGATTGTAATGTGTCCATCAAATCAGCAACATTGTCATCCATTCTGATCACATCAGAATGAATGACCAGGTACATCAATTTTGGTGCAAGTACACTACACATTAAAGCATGTGCTCTAAATATTCTACACCATTGTCCACATTTTCATAGATATCCTTCTGCAAAGGGGGTTTCATATTTATGCCACAATAATGGGTCCCTGTGCCCAAACAAAATGTCTAGATGTAATTTCCAATGATGAGGATTTACTATTGGACTGTTAATTTTGTAATTCCACTTTTACTCCAGAAGAATTTGTAACTCTCAGAATTATGAATACTCACCAATCATAAAAAGCCTGAGATTCATATGCTATGTGAGTAGTGCATGTTTGCTTTACCTGCTGGTATAATTGGATGACAATAAGTAACAACCAAATTAAAAGTATGAATGACTATAATAGTGTCATCAATAAGTGTGACAGTATGTCACCTGCTCAAATGAATACACCTTCTTCCCTATAATTGATAAAAATACAATCATACTCTGAACAAATTAAACATAGTGCCACAGCATTTTTATCAGAAGATTGACATTAAACCAATCCCATAATCCTTCGAATTTTGGAAATAATAATGTCATTGATCCCATCATCAGTACAAAGACAAAAGTTTTGTGATCTTTGCTTCTCTTTGAAATACTCAGTACTTAAACTTTGGGGAAGATGTCAGGTTTTCTTTGGGATATTCACAATACCGTGTGCCACCAGCGGTTTCCCACCATAAGATCCTTCAGATCACCATCCCTTTCACCCTCAACATGTATCTATCCTTAAGTTTAAATTAATCAACTTCTTTAATTGACACAACCCGGGGCACATTTTGTATTACACAATTTTGGAGTTGTTCAACTCTGACAACTTCCATAATAACTACATGAATACAGATTTAGCCCCAATGACAATCCTATCTGTTTAAATGTGGCATTTTCTTATTCAACCCTTCCTGTTTTTTTTATTCTTGGTTACTATAATTGTTTGACGGACAGAAAATACAAATCCGCCTTTCTCTTACAGATGCAACCGATTTGCACATAAGATTGGTACACATGGATTACTACGCTAAGGTTCCGATATATAAAAAATCTCCAACTTTTTTGCGGTAAATAAGCGGGGGGGGGAACGAGGTTGTTGATCCCACGAAATTCCCCTTTAAAGTTTCCAATTGACACTGGTATAACATACTTTGATTACCTACCAAATACGCAGAGCCTCATAAAACATTGCCAACTCACATGGGAATAATGTAGGCGCAAGACCAACGCAGAGACACGGAGAGTATATTTTGCATGGCGCGTGTAATTCTGTGCAATGCAGAGTGGCATTTTGTTATACTTTTCCGCGCGAAGATACTAACCAAATAATTCCCCGCTTTTTTGGTGGTAATCAATTATATTACTGATTTATTTGGGTAGAGAAAACTAATAACTGTGTATATGCAAAAAGGGATTGGTTTACACCATCCACTGGCAATTTAAATTGAAATGGTAGATGTAATATTCTCATGCACATTCAAGGTAGTTTAATATAGAGAGAATATCACACACACACAATACTGCAATCTATAAGTGATATGGGATCAAGAGTGCACAAATTCTAACAAACACAGCAGTTAAGTTAGATTATATGAATGGCAAGTTTGGACAGTTTTCATTCATGAACTTTGTTACTTCTTAATGACAGGGTCAGGTTGATTTAGATGACGGCCGGGAGGGCATTGAAGGGGCCACTTCTCACCTGGTTTTTCTCTCTACCCGATTAATTAACTTCTTTTGATAAGCTCTATCCTAACACTAGTATGGGGGAATAGGTGTAAGAATGGGTTTAAGTAACATATTTTCAAAGACTTGTCTTACTCGCAGCACATAAACACTGTTTCACGAGGGATCCTGTATAATATTAAAAGATACACAGATATTGAGCGATTAGTAAAATGCACACAAGAGCTTTGAATTTGTGTTATTAAACAATTACGAGTAAGCTTCTGATGAAGTAAAACGTACGGTATGTGATGAGCACGTTCAGTGCAATATAGAAATGTGAAATATTTGTCACATTAATGACCTCTGACTGACCTGTGTGTGTGGTTAGTCCATCATGAACAGATTGTACCAGCAAAAAAAACATAAGTTGCCAAATGCAATGAAACTTGCACTTATTTGCACCATTCAACGAAGTTGAGCATAATATGTGCGTCATATTGCAAAATATCATTTAAATAGCATTCAGGCAATGTTTCTTCTACATATCATTTATACATCTATGATCACTAACGTGCTGGAAGGCCATGCTGGTTGTGATAAATGGTGTAAGCTTATTGTGGTCTTACTCACTCTACAATAATCCCATTTCATAATCTTAATTGTTGTCCAGCATAATCCAATTGGGCAAGAATTCCATAGTAACCCCCTTAGAACGTTAACATGTACAAATTATTTCTTATTTTTGGCCTTAGGGTGAGGGTATTTGTAAGTGTAAGGCCATAAATAAAAAAAAAACATGTTTCCTGGTAGAATTTTAGAGGGGGTACGAATATGGAACTCTTTCCCTTACTTGGTTTGAACTCCTAATTTCAGCCTTAATCCCAAGTCCATCAAATTCTGTGTCCTCTCATGCATGCTATCAACTAAAAAAATAACAATTTAAACTTAACAGATTACATCTATTTAACCCAAGAGAGAAAGAAAAATGATTAATTTGATATTCAACAAACTCTACAGCTTCAGCTCAATAAGAAGAGAGTTGTGAATCAAAGCTTTACGATTACTCAAAGTATGTATTGAAAGTGAAAAGAGCATAACATTCATCACATTAACAGCTTTTTCCCAAAATTCAATTGAAACAATGCCCATCTTGAAATGCGCACACATGCCCCTATCAAGTTGTTCATTCAACCCCATGCAAACACAAGCCCTTATTTTCGCGACGTGTGGTTTAGAAGTGCTCACACAATTAAAGCTACAAACACCGCCTATACGTCTTTTGAATAGCATGACATATTTCTTAATAGACTGTTTTACCGAGTCGTTTTTTTCACAGCAACAAATTTGTTTTATTCCTTCTTACCGCATTGTTATCTTAAAATATCAACTTTTATGAAATTGCCTTGTCTGCTAAAATAGTATTCATTTACAAACGGGTTTAATGAAATAACAATTGTTTGGAGAAAAATTCTCGGTACAAATAATTATTTACGTGAAATAACAGTAAAAAAAGATTACTAATTACATTACATATGTACAGAACACTCAAATCCCTTCAAGCTCACTTCTCAGGTTTCGACCCACATAATATGTTATCAGAGAGAGTTCAGTCCTTTAAATATGGCAACTGTTAGGACTCTATTTGAACCCCGTGTGTTAGTCCATTCTTTTTCCCCCTGAAAAAAAAAGCCCTAATACAAAAGAGTTTTACAAAAAGTTAATTACCTCTGTTGTTTCCTGAAAAGCAGCAATGGAAGAGAAAACAAACCAAATAATGAGATTAAAATGAAATGAAAAATGATATACAGTAACACACTACACATCCTTGTTTAGCAACATAATTCATTAAACATACACAAGCCAATTTGAGGTAAAATAAAACATGGGCGCAGTATAGCAACTGTATATTTGATACTAAGTTGTAATTACAAGCTGAAGTAGTAATGGCATCTACATGTGTGGGCTGATGTGCAACCACCTAAGATTAACTATTTGAAAATCAGTTTAAGTATTGCTGACAAATGAGAGAGACACTGTGAAAACATGTTGAACAGCAATTGTGACTCTGAATCAAACAGAGTGTGTTGGTCAAATGCAATCGGCCTCTCTCTTTCTTTATATTTTTAGAGTAATTTTAAGCCAGTGGTGACACAATTTGACAAACTGTTATAATCGGGACCTGTAAGAGCTAGGTTACCGGGTATTCCCCCCTCTGCAAAAAATCAAAAATTCCATTTCGTGAATCATCCATTTAAGGCCTCAAAGGTTCAGGCGGTGGCGCCAAGCCCATTCTTTAGAACTCACCAAACAATCAAAATGAAATTACCGCATCTGATTGCAAACGCAAAACCAATTGGTGCTTTTGATGTGGCCGGTCAGGGGTGTTCCATGACCCACATACAACTTCGTCCTCGTTCGTTATTCCTACAAAAAAAATCGGAAATAACCCTTCGGTGGAGTTGATTCTTCAACTCCACGGTTTTGGAATAGAAAATATTTCCTTTACAACATATAAATTCAAATTTTCGTCAAGATTTTCGCTTTTAACTTGTTAAAACCAATGGCGACGTCTGAAATTTGGATTTCTTGCCGCCCTCCCCTCAAAGGTTGTAATTTGTATGTTATAGTGCCCTCTATCTGCCCATTCTCCATAGAGAGACGTGTTATATGAGATTTTAAAAGAACTTATATTTGCCCACCATGGAAATTTTGTAAATTTACACAGGATGAAGTCAGTGGTACAAATAATCCATATTCGTTGTCAAAAGTGTGTCGGTGTCGCCGTTGATATTTTTTGTTTTATAGTAATAATTATATTAAAGTTTGTCAGAATAAATAGACTTCCAAACAGCGTGGAGTTGGATACATACATTGGGGTATACGGATTTTCAACAGTTGGGGAACCAAAACAGCGAGTGTGATTCCTGTGTGTGCGAATATGTGTGTAACTAGTACTTGTGATACAATAAAATCCCCACTCCACTGGACTTTAATTCCTCTGATGATTCACAGAGATATGATTCCTCTGCTCCTGCTCCCTTTTGTGCATGCCACTGATTACAAATGTCTACTGACCCACTTGTTAAAAAAAACAACAAATGAACAAGTAATTAAATCAGAGATGACCAGAGGAGGTAGTCCCTTTCCTGGAAAAAAAAAAAATATTCCAAAATTTTAAAATTAAAAACGACAGGAAGGCCAAGTTTTAGCGTAGCATCCACGAGCTCCCAGCCGGGATGTATTTTCTATGCGATTAGGGTACAAGACACAGTCACTAAAATAAATGTTGGTCCTTAAAACTTGAATATTTGATACAGTGGTACCTTTCATTATAACAATTGATCTCAAAATGGCAAAAAAAAAATTAAATTTATTTTTTTTACATTTCAAGATTTTTGTTATTTATCGGGCCAAAAAATCCAGAATCTGGAGGTTTTGGTTAATTAGACTGGAGTCTATTTCCATGAGCCAAGAAGCCATGCTCAAACATCATGGTACAACCAAAAATAAACCTATTAAAAAAGGTTTCTAACCATCCATTTATGCTTAACCTTGCAACCCCCAAGGGTGAGCCGAGGCAAGTGGTATCATCGAAATGCCTTGCAGAGTCCAAATCCTGGTTGCACCACGGTTTAAGTTATTTCAATTTTCCTTCAAATTGTTTTAAAAAGCTCAGCAGGGTAACCTACATAAATTTGCGCAAAGTACATAACATTCTTAGTGATTTAGCATACCTTGTTCACTCTATTAGCCTTTCCCTGTCAGGGTGATCGGAACCATCAGGTTTATATGGTCGGTTGAACACATGTACAGCTACCTCTGTCCACTTATCCACCAGGTTCTTGTTTGTGGTACATTTTGCTCGTCTCCAAGCAGGATGTCACAACCAATTTCTCAACTCCTTGTTAAGAACTTTGGGTGGGGGATGTGAATGTATTTAAAAAGAAACCGGTGAATTATAATTTGTGTTAATAGGATATGAAGCTGGTCTTTTTAATGGGTGTAAGGGAACACGACTCAACCAAATCAGCTATTAGTAACATATGGCGTGAATGGCATTTTTGGGAAGCAGCTGTCTGGATAGTCACCCATTCAAACTCATCGTCATTTTGTTTTGTTGAATGTTAGCAATTGACAAAGGCATAATATAGTAACAATTTCCTATAAATGTATGATCTAGAAAACCAACAACTAAAAGTCAAGTAAAAGCTATCATCTATCCTGTCTGATTGTATGAAGCAAACAATCAGGGTGTATACATCATGTCGCAACTCAAGCGCAAATGCACTTGACTGGAAGGCATTGTATGCTGGGTATGGGTTTGCAAGTATGTCTCACTTTATACTTCAGACAAGAGGTTAGGGTTACAAAGTTCATACGGCTCTTAAAAAACTTTTTAATTTTCATCTCTGGCTTTGTGAACCAACTGTATACTACATCACCCGAGTCTGTCCCTGATCAATCTGTAATCAAAACACAACAACATTGATTCACAAGGAAATTTATTTGCTTTTGAAAATTTTTTTTAAAAGATAATTTTCGCTTTATATTCTCCAATAGTAGCTCAATGCTTTCTCAAACATACCTAGTCATTAAAAAGGGAGAAATGTTAGCCTTTCGTTCCCCTTTTCAAAAACTGGTTGTAATTCTTTGACACATGTATTCCTTCCAAAATGCTTCTGATCAAAATTGGGACTGTAATCACTGCCTATTACTGTTTGGACAAAATACTAACAAGTGCTATTATGGAGATTAAAATAAATGGGGAGAAACTCGTTGTCATAGTTCCAAGAGGTTTCTTCTTCATGTTACAGGACCACTCCACCCAGGAACCAGCAGTTTTTTTATATTTTTAATACAAATTAAAAAGGTCAACAAGAATTTTGTGATTCTCGGCTTTCGCGCTCACATATGCAAAGAACATAACTTTTGGCCGCTGCAATATTACACACGCCCATAATCTTACATTTTAGTGACACACATGCCATGCACAACGATTGCAAATGGTCCCTGCCAGCTATGCTGGGCGGCCCACAAAAAATCATCACATAACTCTCTGCCATTCTCTGATATCTTAATATATCTCTCTATCATGTTCATGTCTGGTGCTTGATGACATAATGATATTCTCATTAGCTCTGCAAAAAACACAAATTGACATAGCCCATTTATGGAAAGCAAAAGCAGTTAACACTGTTCCCTTATTTACTCCATGTAACCTTTCCTGTAAACTCTCCAGTGCTTACTTGGAATCAGCCACCATCATTTTTAATTAGTCTAAAAATGGAATATTTGATCAACTAAAAAGACAAAAATACCTACATTAACTACAAATGTTGTACAAAAACCCCAAGTTATCAGTCATCTGATTAATCCTATTGGCTGCATTCAACATGCAGTCTATACTTTTGACTTGCTTATTTTTCATAAAATTGTAGTATTTCTTATATCTTGATTGGACAAGCATGTTTTTTACTGAACAATTGCCCGTATCATACCCTTTGGTCTTATCTCAACAACCGAAACACATGCGCAAGACGTTTCCATCCAGCAAATTATGTAATCATGGCGATAGTTCGGCCAATTTATTTCAACCATTATGCAATGATTCTGAAAAGATAGTTCCGATCACTTTTTAAAACTTTTGCATTGTTTTATACCCTCAATAAGGGCAATGAAAGGGGTAATACACATTGAGGTCCCAGTGATATACACTTTTCTTGTGATCATAAACTTTCACGATATGTGACACAATCATAAGCCATGTTAAAAAAAAATAGGTTTTCCGTCCCAGCCCTCATCATTTTTGCTGCCGCAACAAAACAATGACAAAGTTAAAATTTCGATTGAATTTTCACCCAGCACTAACCCTTTCTAGTTTTTGTTTGGCTAGTTTGTTCCTTACCAATTGTCCATAGTCTATATTTTTTGTGAGTTTGGGCAAGGCCCATATAGAAGTCTTGCCGAAAAGATACTAGATCTATCATCTTTGGAGAAAACTGTTTGTTATGGAAAAGGCAAAAAATAAAATGGCGCCCACATCTCCTTTTTGAAAAAAGTTTAGACCCAAGAACTAATAATTTTTATTATACTTGGCCTAATCAATGATGTCACATTTGTTGCCAAGGTAAATCACTGTTGTTCCCATTTTGTTGTAATATCTCAATATTGACCACTGGTTGTATTACGACTAAATTAAATACAATAAAAGCTTCTTTGTTGAACCTAGATAAAGAAGGATCAAGTATATATACTATGCGAAAACACACTTAAAACCTTCATCATAGCTAATAAGCCTTACTCATCTTCAAGAACAGTTACCTGAATAAAATATAATGTTAAATCTCACATGCAAATATGTTTGATAAATTTAAGTAGCAGTTGATTGACAACCTTAGACTATTAGACTACTCCTTCATAAATGATTGTGTGCTATAGAGGGTCATGCAATAGTTATTTAATCCCCGCAACCCAGTTACGTAATCCCTAGTTTTGTTGCTCAGCCCTACTGGCCGCGCATCGTGGAGGACAACCCCATGTGTTTACAATTGTCGTGGTACAAAATATAACGCTGTATAAAACATGCACGACCCAATGTTCAAAGTATTTCCAATTTCCCGGAATTTAACTTACAGTAATAAAGAACGAGTCTCCCTACAAGGAACCATTGGTGAGATCAATTTTTACCTTATCCCAACAATGCCCAATGACACAGAAAAATCCTGAGATAAATTACGACGACCGTGAAACTCAAAAAGTGTTGCACATGTAGTGAGTCAGTTCATTCCTACGAAAGTCATACCATGGTCATATAAATTGTTTGCGGGTTGGGCTGCAAGATCGGTTATTGTCAGGCCCTGAAATATTGCTGAACATTCTCTGTACTTCTTGAGCTGTTAGTACTAAGTAAAGTTTAAATTTTCCGTTTTGATTTCCGATAGGATTTTGTTTTTGTATCATTAGAAACACGCTATGGAAACAACCCAGTAACACAGGAGCTTTTCGCATTCTCCTACCAAGCACACTCCCAATCGGCCCTCCTAGTACGTGTAAGAGTCTGAAAAACTTAACATAAGAGGTAAAAATACTGTGAATGCATGTCATCGAGACCGCTCAGAGCTATGTAAATTTAACACAGGATCTTTACTCTATGAGATAACTATAACGCCTATAACATGCTCTCACATCAAATCCGTCGAAACCAGGTCGAAACAAACTGAAAAACAAAACCACACAGACTCAAACTGGCCAATAAAACACAATACACCCCGCAAGAAAATAAATAGTAAATAGTCCATCTTGACTGTAAAAGAAAAATACATTTTTTGGAAAAACCATCTCCAACCTCCGTTTTCTCATGCAGGGAAGTTCTTTTTTCGCGCCGTCACACGGGATTTTTCCATATACCGGTACAGCTCGTAATTTGATGCAAGTTGTCCGTTGTGAAATGATTCGCGCACCCTTATACACAAAGCAAAAAATCCTATTTTTGTGGTCTAATAAGTTAATATTGCTAACAAAATGTGATAGTCACGGGATAGTAATACTCTAATTTCCTGTTAATTTTACAAGATTCATAAGAAAACCGGGCACATAGAAAGTTTTAGTGCACGAAATTAGCCAATTGCTTCGCAAGTTCCGGTTTGTTCTATTCGTTGTTTATGTCTCATGTAACTGAAATAAATGTATATGCCCTAATTGGCTTTGATTTTAAGTGGCACTTTTTCTGAAATTTCACTTTAATACGATCTGTTTTCATATAAAACGTATTTAAAACATAAGAAGGAGTTTAACAAACTTGTTATTTCATTAGGATTTAAGATAGACCTATACAGCCCGCTGAAAATGCCGTGTCTATGTGGCTTTAGCGCTCGGCACATCGCCAGTAGCGCAAGCTAAGGTCTACCCGTCCCGGGCCCTCCAGTGTTCTCCAGGTTTGTCCTCCAACATGTCCGCTGCTCGGTGGCCATCCGTAAATAAGTGGGTCTTACGCAAGAGGTGTTAATGGCTTGGTGACGTAGTATGCCTACCCTCTATACTAAAAGATAAGCTTGCATCCTACAATCAACAGCAAACCAGGTGGCAAAGCAAAAACTGCGAGGTGCAAAGCAAATCACTGCAGAAATCTTTGTGGTATGTGATATAGTGCTTATTTTAATGATCAATAAGCTTTCGATAAGCACAGGGATACCTTGCATATACCATCAAACCCACAGTTCAGTACCTTTAATTGACCTACAATATAAACCTAATCAAGATATCACTATAGTCATTGTATTTCTTTTGACATTGTTTAGAATTAGCAACCTGCCGTGGTGTTAGCACTTTAACTGGACGGCAGAAGTTTCCATAGTACACCTTTTGAAGTCCTCATGTACCAAATATTTTTTATTTGTGCCTAGGTTATGGCATTTGTTTTAGTGTAGGCCATAAATAAAACAACATTTTGTTTCGTGAGTACATATGGAACTCTTTCCAAATGTACATGCCTGAGCATGCCTGTTTTTAAGATTTGACCTAACATATGACCAAAGAGTTTTAAAATCACTCCATTCTATTAATTTAGTGTTTCTTTAACTTACTGCTCCTTCTTATTTCCACTATATGTAGACTTAATTCCTCTAATTTGGATCTGTTGAACTGAAAATGATGTAACATACAGTTCCCATGGAGGATTATAAAATAGATTATTTTGTGAATAACAGATCCATGAAGTATTCAGGCAGAGAGGTGGTTTCTGATAGTTCACCAAGGTAGTGTTTCTATAATACTTCACCTTGAAGGTATTCTGACGGATGTCACATCAGACATTATACTAGGGGCCATCATTGCTTTTGAATTATAAGGCAAAAAAAGGTTAAGCTGCAAAAAACCAAAATGCAAATCAAATACATAGAAATATAGAAAGACGGACCATACAGGTCCATCTACCTGTAGAACAGTGGATGATGGACCTCATAGAAGTTTTAGTTAAAAACCATGGATATGCCAACATATCCAGTAGCTCAGCAAAGAAACGCTAACTATGCATAGTAACTTTAAAACTTCTGTGCAGGCAAAAACCATTGGCAACATGAAGCAACACTTCCTCTCATCGTACAATAGAAATGCAAAGCATCCAATAAGCAACAGGTTCAATAAATACATGGTAATGCAGCATTATACTGAATAGAAAAAATTCTCCGAAGTTAAAGATGGCTAAAAATTTCTATTTCATATTCAGTAATTAATTTGCCTTTTGAATCAGGTAAAACTGATTATCAGTTTGTAGTTATATATGATAAACATGTGTACCGTCTCAGAACTATACTCTTTCCAATACTTTTCAACTACATAAAGTCATTTTTTTTAAGTTGGGCCCCATTTGCGTTGCATGTGTGCATTTTTTAGCAAATTACATGATTTTACAGATTAGATACTATACTTCAAAAGTTAACATTTTCACCCCATATAATGTATATATTATGAGAGCATATACTCTAAAGATTTAAGAAACAATACAGTTGGCATCATTATACATGGTGACTCAATATATAATAGCCGGTGAAACAAGCTAAATTAGGGAAAAATGCAAATTTCATTTTATCCTTGTCACCCATAAACATACGTGAATGCAATGTTTTGACACATGTTTCATATAATCAACTTAATTGCCCACCCACCATATTAAAAGTTTTATCAGACAACTACTCTACGTGGTAGTTTATACGGGTGGACAAAATCTTTTTGATAATTTATATGAAAATCACGTCAAATACAATTATTTAATTTGAACATGATAAATTTTGCAGGAAAAAGTTTAAGAAATTGTATCCAACAGCAAGGATTAGCAACAATGATAATATTTTATATAATACAAGAAATTTCACTACAGGGTGTCCAAATTACACATAACATTAGAATGCACCTAGCACCTATCACAATTATATTTTATATTACCTACCTCTGCTTTTGAGAATTATAGTGTCCCTGAAACAATTTGCAAAAACATATTACTATACCTAAGCCACATTACTAAAATCATCAAGTGCCCTGTATGTACAGGGTGATCATATAGTGTAAACTTTTATGCTTTATCAATACACATCCACCTTTTACGTAATATCACATGTCCTATAGCTAATTACTCTATCCATACGGTAAGTTGAAATGATCTTGATCACAGCACATAATTTATATTTGATACAAAAATAATTTCAATTCTCTGTTTTCTTGTTACATCAAGCAATGGTACAATGGTCACATTATAGTAACATATAAGGTTTTAGTGTTTTCCAAATAACATTGGCGTGTCTGGTGTGTTCATCATGAAATAACAACTTCATGTTAAGTCAACTTACTTTCATAAATTACAGCTGCTATTAACTACTGTTGACATACATTAATTATAATTTAAAATGACATGTTAATTTAAAACATAATGTAGGCCTACAGTTTTTGCACATAAGTTTACAAGTAATGACCAATTCCTGTCCGAACAAACCCAAGAAAATTAATAAAAAGTTTGAAATGGATAATTAGCCATTTTTATTCTCAATTAAGAATAGTGTACCAATGATCATGAATGCTTAAACTTTGTTTGCTTAACTGAGATCAAGTACAGAAACAACAAGAACCCAGTAAGTATCATATTGATATAGTGTCCTGAATCGCCATGTTATAAGCTTGTGCTCCTCCGCCACCTGCTCCTCCGCCACATAATCCACCCCTGACTAATTGCGCTTAATGATTTACAGTAATTAGGCACAAATTAAACACACTTTTTGTTTCAGGAATTGAAAGGCCAATGTCCAAGGAAAAAAATAATTACCAAAGCAAGCTCAGTCTCATATAAAATAAACCATTTTCATGCTGTAAACATGTTTTTAAAGATAAGAATGTTCTCAAATCCACCTTTTATCAGGTGCCCAACAGAAAAAGAAAGAAACAAAAAAAAAAAAGGGGGGAAAAGAATGAAAGGAAGAGATTAAAAAACATGACTCTTAAGCGAGATTTGGCCTTCAAAAATTCTAAACTAAAAAGAAAGATTGGCCTAAGGTGACAGAAGGAGATTGTTTGAGGATACAAATTTGTGAGAAAACCAAAACTATGTTTTGAACTTGCATTCTATTGTAATCGTCCCCATAGAAAAGCATGCTTTGAGTTTCTGTCGTGCATAAAAGAAAATGCTAATCATCACTCAAAGAACCTTATTATAAATGATGTCATATTTAGCTTACTCACTTAAGGTATGATCTATAACTTTAGTCGTCCTTCCAATCATCAAAAAACTCGGGTTAAAAAAATAGGTGGCCTTCTTTCTGGAAATGCTCTTGTGCTCCTTTAAAAATCTCAACTAAAACAAAGAGAAAGATGTGGCTTTCAAAATTTTCAAGCCGAATTTCTAGCTCAAATCAAAACCAAATGCCTATAAAAGGATAAGTTATAATTTGTGAGCGATCTGGGTAAACCCGCCCAGGGTGCAAATTTATATTTTAGAGTTTTGACTATCATTGCAAAGTTTGAAATCTAAGTTGCCATAACTTTTACTCCTTTCTTCGATGATACACATCATCAAAGTTAGGGCTTATACATCTGACAAACATAATGTAAAACATAACATATGTTAAGGTATTTTCTTATTTTTTTCAAAAACTGTCCTTGCGACATGCGAACGGGTTTTCCAGATCACATCAACATTTGGTACTTTATATCTACCTAAACTAACGGTTCCCATTTCAATACTTCCAGTCAGTGAAAATGGATGAAAAACCATCTCTGACTCACCACCAGCACATGCAATGCAATTTGAACTGTGTTGCTGCTTTTGCAAATTGAGTCAACATATGGTTTTCATCCATCTTCACTGCATTGCATCGCAGTAAGTATAATTGACCTTAGTGGAGTGATATGTTATTCCCCTCTCCCCCCGTGGAGATCATATCACATAATCTCCGTATACTTACCACAACGCCTGACTTAATGCCTTTTCTTTCTACGCTCATCTTACATATCCCTACGATACCCACTGTAAAGTTTGACGACCCCTGATTGCGCACCACGTCAGGGGCCAATATCTAGCAACACTGACTTCTGGATCATTTTTGGTATGCTCTATCCACCGGGTTGACTCAACGGGCGGTAGAGCGAACACCGTGAGCCCCGTCTGGGCGGCCGCAGGGCGGCCCGGACAGGGGGGAGCGTCCGGCTTGAATGTAATTATACAGAGATTATGGTGATATGATCTCCCCCCGGGGAAGTGGAATTCACCTACATCTCCTAGTTCGTTCCCATTAACCTGACTTAAGCCACAGATTGCAACTGGTAGATTCAACCCGGATATCAGAGTGCTGGAGCCATAAGGCAAGCGGGGGCTATGGGATATGACCTCGCCGGGAGAAGGTTGAACAAAACATATATACCGATGCACTTTACCGACTTCACAGTTGGTAAAGTGCTACCTGGGAGCTGTGAATGCGACTGGAAATGTGGATTTTTGCTGTGATACGAGGAAGCGTGATGATTCCTACGCTGCCGTCGAACTGCTGCATACTAGGACATCCCAGAGATAAACTTGTTGGAATATAGAAGAACAAGCCCATCACATTGCGTCCATGCTATCTTGTATACAGGCTCCCCGGTAGAAGGCCCACGCAGCCGCCTGAGATCTTACGGCGTGAGCTCAGGGTCCTAATGTGCGTCCCCGCAAGACGAACCTCCGTACTAACTAGGCCCCTCTTTATGACTGCCACGATCCATCTGGCTCATGTCGCTTGGAGGCCGGGCGAGGACGTCTTCTGGTTGTGGGAAGAGTTTGTCGTGAGCCCCCCCTATAGGGTTGCGTCTTGCTGAGGTAAAACTTCAGGGCTCTAACTGGACACCAGGGTCCTTCAACGCTTGAACCTGAAGCTAGTGTCGGAGATCTGGGAGGATGACCAGCTATTGATTGAAGCCTGAGGGATTGATTCTTGCCCGGCAGCCTGAATCGTGGAAGAAATGAGCGGCGTCCCTGTGAAGTTTAGATGATTCTCTGCTATAGGCAATCAAGGGTGTCCGATACTCCTCTGCCTGATGCTTTGCTGCGGCGACAAGGAAGAGATTCTCTTGGTGGTGTCCGCTAAGGACGTCTGGAGAAGAGGCTCCTAAGGACGACTGTAGAGATGCTGGAGGCCTGTGGCAGGTTCCAAGCTGGCACTAGAGAGCGATCGGACGGCCGTTGATGCAGCATTCCCTTGATGCTATCATGAAGCGCTGGCAGCAGACACGGTATGCTCCGGTGATGCCTCCGCCCAATCCCAGATGGATTGCTGAGAGAGTTGCTCGCGAGGGTCCACTTGCCCCCCCCCCCCCCCGATTCCTGCACCCGTACCGGTGCTTGACAAGAGTCTGGAAAGGGTTATAAAATCCTCTTGTGTGTAGGTCCTCCCCTTGCCTCTCCGTCAGATTGGGCGGCTTGGGGTGATTGCCGTGGAGAGTGTTATCATGTAAGTATTCCCGTGAACGGTAAGGCCCGTAATAACGGTAGTGGGGCCCTGAATGACGGGAAAATCAATATCCATTTTCTAAGTCACCCCCCCCGTAAACGGTAAGGCCCGTAATAACGGTAGTGGGGCCCCGTTGACGGGGAGGGACCAATATCCGGTGGGGGAGCCTTGGTCCACGAGCAGTACTCGGGAGCTGGGGGTTGAGGCGCTTGCGAACAGGTTCACGTAGGGTTGATCCAGCCCGTGGAGCCCATTCTGCATATTGGGATGAGGTGCTACTCCACTGACGGCCCCCCGGACTCTCGAAGTTCTCTCTTCCCGACTGTCTTCCTCGACAGGGTATCTGCCAGGATCTTGTCCTTCCCCTGAAGGAGGATGGCCGTCAGGGTGGTCTGATGACGGAGAACACTCCCGGACTGTCCTGTATCGGCAAATGATGCGACTCCCGGATCCTTCCTGCTTGTTAAGTAGTAGTACGACCGGCATGGTTGTCGCAAACCGTGCTCATGACTTGACCCCCTCACTTGACCAGATGGAGAGTCAGCCATCGGCGCCAATAAAAAACTCCCCAGCTCCAACTTGATAATGTTGAATGCTTGGTCAACCTTCCTGTTTCCAAGTCCCCGATAGGCGAGTGTCTCCTACGTGGGTTCCCAACCGCTCTATATGCGTCCGTCCTGGGAATGAAAGTTGTCTTGAGTGAGTATTTTCCCGGCGGAGATTATCCGACAGATGCCACCACGCTATCGCTCTTCTGGCGTGTGGAACGTCCTAGTTCCTAAGCTCCGGTCCTCGCGAATGTTGAACCGCGATAGCGAGCAGCTATACTACTTGCATGCTAAGTCTGCGGCGTGATCACCGTTTGTCATACTGGCTGAAACCCATAGTCAATGAGTTGCATGAGGATCCCCCCGCACACTGCGTCGTAGATGCGATGCGCCTTGGTCGGTCGGAAAAGCTATTCTTTCTTACCCCCCAGCTTGAAGATCAGCGTCGCCCTTAAACAGTCGATGCTCCCGAAGTGTTGAAGTCGTTCCCTGGAAGGTGCTCGCCATGAGCCAGTCTTCCAGTATGCGAAGGCGAATGGCTTCTCCGCCCGAGTAACTCTGCTGCTATTACAATCTTCACTAGTCCTGGTGAATGGTGCGGGACAACTGCGATAATTCCGAACGGGAGGCACTGAAGTGATAGAACGACGGTCGATTAGGAAACCGAGCCACTTCCTGTTTGACGGATGTATCGGAGAGTGGAAGTAAGCAATCCCTTTAAAGAAGTAAGAGTGGATGCTCCCCCGGCTCCGATGAGTCTCTTGAGAACTGCTGATAGGCTCCCCATCTTGAAGAGGAGGCGTGACTTGAAGGAACTGGCTGAGCGCTTTCGTGTTGAGGATCGGGCCCCACTCGTCGGATTTCCTGAGGGAGAGACCCAAATTCGCTGGGTGAATGTTATGGGGCGGGGCGGTGCCCGAAGGAATCGCCGCCTTTCTGAAGCAGCTTGCTCGAACCTCTTGTAAGAAGGGCTTTTTTGGCCGTCTGTTTCGTCCTTGGGGCTCGCCATCTCCGTGTTCGCAGAACCCATGAGTTCGAGTCACCGTCCCTCCAACGGTTGTATTAAAGTTCCTCCTCCCAGCCCCCCCCCCCCCCCACGGCAAGGGGAGGTTTGAGGTCTGAGGACCGTCACCTCCTCTTCTGGGGAGGAAGCACACGTGACCCCCCACCCCCTCCTGAGCACTCGCCCTTGGTTTCTTCCACCGCCGTCGCAGTCCTTGCGTCGGTATCCTTGCTCCCTCTCTGGGGAGGATGACCGCTTGTTGTCCTTGGGCGGCTGGTTCTTCTGATTGGAGTCCTGACTAGAAAGTCTGCGGTTTGCTGCAACCTCTGCCTGCTGCGAGGGGGCCCCCTGGCTCGCCGGAACCGCCTTCTTCTTCTTCTGGCGTTAGCCGACACTCCTCGTGTGGGCACTTGAACTGTCCCCCAAGAGGTCAGGTCCTGTAGGGCGTCTCCAGAACTGCCGCGGGCTCAGAGGTGGGGGGCGTAGGGCGCACTCACTTTCCGCACGTAGGCGAGTTACTGCGATAGCCTGCAGCGGTGTTCCCCCCCCCGCGCGAGGAACTCTAGGCCCCCGGAGTGTATATAGTGAACGTTGCTTGCCCCTGCACTCATCTGCAAACTGACAGGGTCTAGACATTAGTTCATCAGGTGGGCTAAGGTGAGGAAGGATGCGTTCAATAGTCGCTATCATCCCGGCCAGGTTTCCCGTCGCCCATTCGGTTCGGCGTCCCCGTTCTGGTCCAGGTGGGGCCGCTCCTTCTGGTTGGTTCTTCCCGGTGGGCGTGTCCGGCAGAGCTTCCTGAAGGGAGATTAAGAGTGGTAGTACGCCCGTCGCTTCTCGGGCTTGTTAACCCCTAAGCTAGCTTCCTCCCAGCTCTCATCTCTGGTGGAGGTTCAGGCCACTGGATCGGGGTGCCCCTCCTAGCACAACTGCTAAAAGGAAAGACGCCGCCACTTAAGGGCTCTGGTATCACGGTGAACGACTGCCCCTAGGTGTCGGATCTTCTCCAGGTGGAGGCTCCTATCTACAACCTCCCCGGCCTTGATGGATCCCTGTGAGGTTCCTCCTGGCTTGATAGGTTAAGTTACGGTGGTCCGAGGAAGGAGGCGTGCGTGAGTTTGTTGAACGCTGCAGAATTCCTGTCCCGGTGACCGTCCATGAACACTCCACTCGTCGTGTTAAACTCGGCGGTTCGGACCTTAAGCCTGACCCAGAAGTTGCGTCCCCATTTGGACGGCGCTGTGTTGGACTCTAACTGCGTCCTCGCTGGCTCCCGTTGGGGTGTTCAGTGGGCTGCCCTGAAAGTCCCAGCTTATCCGACGGTCGGCCCCGGCGGTCACGGCTGTCCCCCGGCGGTAACGATGGGTCCCAGAAGTCCGCGGCTTTGGGGTCGCGGGGTGAGTTACTCCGGCGGTGGTCTCGTCTATCCCGTCGGTCTGGCGCAGGTCGTAAACATACCTTGCTGCTGCGGCAGGCCACGGCTTCAGAGCGGCTCCTTCGGTAATCCGGACGGTAGTTGCTATTACAACGGCTCCGAGAACGGTGCTGCGAGATCCCATGGGTGATCGTGGCTGCGGGAACGGCACTTGATGTGATGCCGGCGCTTGCGGTGATCCCGACACTTGGCGGTGATCCCGGCTCTTACGGTGATCCCGGCGCTTGTGATCCCGGTGCTCGCGGTGATCCCGGCTTGCGGTGATCCCGTGGCTTGCGGCGATCCCGGCGCTTGCGGCGATCCCGGCGCTTGCGGCGATCCCGGCGCTTGCGGCGATCCCGGCGCTTGCGTGACCCGGCGCTTGCGGTGATCCCGCGTCTTGCGGGTATCCCGGCGCTTGCGGTGCATCCCGTAGCTTCGGTGATCCCGGCGCTTGCGGTGATCCCGGCGCTTTGCGGTTACCCGGCGCGTGCGGTGATCCCGGCGCTTGCGGTAATCTCGGCGCTTGCGGTGAGCCCGGGGCTTGCGGTGATCCCGGTACTTGTGTGATCCCGGTGCTTGCGGTGATCCGGCGGCTCGGTGGGGTGCCCGCTGGAAGAAGGTGTCACCAAATTAAGTGTCCCGTGAACGGTAAGGCCCGGCCGTAATAATGGTAGTGGGGCCCCCGCTGATGGGGAGACCAATATCCGGCGGTGAAGAGTCGGTAGCTCGTCGGGTGGTCCTGCGGTGATCCCGGCGTCGGTGTCCGGCTCGGCGATTACGGCTCCAGGAACGGCTCTTGCAGTGATCCCGACGGCGGTCACAGCTCCCCGAACGGCTCTTGCGGTGATCCCGTCAGCGTTCCGCTCCCGGAACGGCTTCTTGAGGTGATCCCGGACGGTTGCCATGGCTTCCTGAACGGCTCTTGCGGTGATCCCCCGGCGGTGGCTTTCCGGCTCCCGGAGAGCGGGGTACGGGTCTTTTTTCGTTTCGGCATCTCGTCCTTTCTTGTTTTTGATCTTTTATCGTTCATTCCTCCGGAAACCTCGGCAACAGATGCGGCTCTGACGCTGCTTCCTGGCTGCACCAAACCGTGACTACACTGGTTTGCTGGGCGCCTTCTTGGTCACTCTGAGTCGAAATCCTGTCTTTATCTGGGGAAAGACAAAAAGAAGAGAACTCAAGACGGTTAGGAACTTTAAGGAACCATAACCGGGAGATCTCCCCTAAGTACAAAGCTAGCCTAGCATCATTGAAGTCCATTCTAGCCCAAACCACCGAGTTGAACCGGTAATGCTCGCTCAAAACGCGACAAAAAATCCCGCTGGGCATAACTCCATAGAAAAGCACGTACTTCTTTCCGGTTTTTCGTGGTATGTTAAAGTATGGATGGAATTTTGTATATCGAACCGCGACTGTTTAGAGGTTCGTAGCCAAATGCGGTTTAACACCTCTGTATTACACAAAGGCAAAGCATTTTATAATACCTGTCACATGTTTTGATCGAGATCTCGATCAATTGAGCACATAAGTGTTAAGCAGTAAAATATCGGTCGGCAAAATATACAAAATGGCGCCGGAAAAAGTGGTCCGGGGCCTAAATCCCCCATAAACGGTAAAGGGTCCTGCCGTGATGTGGTAAAATTCCACCGGTAAAATTTCCAAAATGGCCGCTGAAAAAAGTCACCATCAAGTAATTGCCCGTATACGTTAAGAAGGCCCCGCCCGTAAGCAAAAAAAATTGTCGTGTTGGCCTCCGCGACCGACCAAAAATCCGAATCTCGGGTCGTACTTTTTATTTTTTTTTTTTTTTTTTAGAGTCCCTTGATTTTGTCCTATTTTATTACTGTTTCCCATACCCAAGTATTATAATTTTAAAAAAAACCCCAACCAAACGGAAATCACAAAGAGTAGCTCAGATTTAACTCCTTCCACCACGGGCAAAACACTCACTATTCTTGGAAATGACAAGTGAATTAGGGAAGGAAAATTGTATGGCCATATCAAATTGTGCGAGAAACACTACGGAAAATAACATTGGCCTACGGCTGGCTGTATTTTACCGCACCGTATACCAATGATAGCAGAGTAACAAAATTCGCCACACCACTGTAATATTAAATTAAAACAAATTTTGACGTGCATGGACAAAAACTTTTTTAAACAAATTATAAATGAACCATTTTGAAAAAACACCAGTTGAAAACAGTGTTATTAAATGACCACCAATAATTTCTCCTTCTCTGAAGCAGCAAAATACAAATATTGCATCAATTACACTTCACAACCATTCTGTCGTTCCAACACTGTCACACATGCTTGCAGCGCGTAATGACATTGCGATTCATGAACACAAGATCACGATGGAATTACGGGTAGTTACGCGTTGAGTGTTACAGCTTTACTTTGAAAGGTTGTGAGGTGGTTTTCAGCTGTGTTAAAACTTCCGATTTAAATGGAGACTTTTTCAGTTTGTATGCGAGGCATACAAGATGGCAGCTTGCAAAACTATGCACCCTACAAATCGCCATCGGTCGAATGGGAATGGACCATGGCATGCCAGTCGGTCTGCGCATCTTAGCAATACGTGTACTGCGGGACATGAGGATTTCGGCAGTTTAAAATCAAACTAAACACCAACATTGAGGAGACTTTTTTCAAAAAATTAAGTTTCAGTTACAAGAAACATTTTTCAAATTAGAGATTTGAATGCCCCTCTTACGTAATTAGCTGGATTTTACATGAATAGCAATCACTTTCTGGAGATTATGAGTTAAAAA
Organism: Ophioderma brevispina; assembly: GCA_023653785.1. Taxonomy (NCBI): domain Eukaryota; kingdom Metazoa; phylum Echinodermata; class Ophiuroidea; order Amphilepidida; family Ophiodermatidae; genus Ophioderma; species Ophioderma brevispina. The sequence continues at coordinate 28,369 of JAMKCH010009206.1, forward strand.
TTAAAAAAAAAAAACCAAAAAAAAACGACGACCGACCTTCCGGATTTTAAGCTGGGCAGGGCAACACAACATTTTTTTTGGCCTAATAACGTAAGTGGGGTGACGGGAAGACCAATATACTGACCCGCAGACCCGTAAATCCACGGAGGCAGCGGTGTGGGCTCAAACACCGCCCCGTTGCACATGAAGCAGATGGCGAACCATGTTTCGATGCCAGAACACGAGTTATGACTTTCAGCCCAGATGGATGCTATAACTTTATGGCGATCCGTCCCGTTTAAGCATTAACGTAGGATAGCGGGTGAAAGTTGACCGCGAAAAACAGCAAAATAGCCGATGAAAAAGTGAGATAAATATCAGGAACCATCTAGCACAAGAAGCTCCCCAACTCAAGTGCTGATGAATGTGGGATTACTCGAAGGGTCTGCCCGAGGCACACTTGTAATACACGTGTGAACTAGCCGCCATCTTTTGCGGAAGTACACACACTGACTCACCTTAACGGACGCAGTTTGCCAACCCCAAAATTGGATGGGATGAAGACAGCAACCGAAACCAAAATGTCAGAAAAATGCGTAGAACACGTAGTTATGGTAGATAGGTGAGTAAAAGCTATAAATCCGCTGAAATTGCAAACTTCTCAAGGCACATAAGAGCACACACAACTGCTATGAAGCATAGCAAAATATAGAAGTCAGTGTTGCTAGATATTGGCCCCTGACGTGTGCGCACCCAGGGGTTTAAATTTTACAGTGGGTATCGGTGGGATATTGCTAAGATGGCGTAGAAAATGAAAAGGCATTAAGTCAGGCTGAATGGGAACGTACTAGGAGAGGTAGGTGATAGCATAGAACTATTTTGTGGTGTATCTGAACAAGTTGCTCAATGATGTAGTCTCTTTGGTTACATTGCAAAAAAAGAAATAAAACTTTTGCTAGCAAACTTTCAGTTATCCATGTCAAAATACAAAGTCCTTTAATACTTACATTAATGGTACCACCATAAACTCCTGCAGCCATTTCTTCCACTCACATCGTAATAGTCTGTAACTCTCCCGAGAGGTTACATCGTCTTTACGTAACTGTTCAGTGAAGTTATGTCATGTCTCGGTGGGATTCTACAAGACTTTGCAACTGTGAGAGCTGTTCTGTGTAACGGTCACTGAGGACTATGGTGAAGTGATTGGCGAGTTGACCAGGATTTTTCACTGATGTGAAGGCGCTTGGCTGTTGAGAGTGCATTGGCTTCTGTGACCGTGTAACTATCCATACACATTAATTTGCTACTTCGTAGTCCTAATGATCAAGTACATTTGTCTAATGTAGTCAAACTAGTCTAGGAATGACCTATTTCAAATAAGTAATGCACTGAAAATGTAAAAGATTCATTTAAAGATGGTTATTGTGTATCATTTGTAGTCCTTATATAGATTGTAATTATCAAGTAAATTTTGTCTAATGTTAGGATGCATAGTTAGGGATTATTAGTTATCGGGTGAAGCTGAGCTATGATACGGGGAATTACCACGCGCGAAGCCCATGCCGGGTGAAGCCGAAGGCTGAACCCGGTATGTGGCTAAGCGCATGGTAATTCCCCGTATCAGAGCGACGCTGACCCCGATAATGTGGAATTTATCATAACTCAAGTCATTCAAAATATATTTATAATAACAAAAGGGTCCATTTTTATAAAAAAACTAATATTTTTTCCATAAATAACGTATTATGAAACCCAAATTTTGCCCAACGCATAGAAGCAAAGATCACACCCGCTCTGTAAAGGAATCGGGCGGAGTACGCGGACACGGACCGATATAATGCGTAGTCACCCGCCGAATACGCCGCTCAAGTGACCTGATACGAAAATATAATCGGTAGGCGGTATCCTTTGATCTCTCCTTAGTGGTATGCATAAGAGAACATATCGAGTAACACACTATTACAGGGTGTCCAAAAAAGTGGTGCAAGCAGATAAACCCCGATTTCTCAAAACTACCGAAGCTGTGAATTTCATTCTCATGGTGAATATTAATTATATTTTTTGTATAAATTGTTCAACCCCATGATAATCCGCCCATGCAAACCAGAGATATGAACGATTAATAAAGGGTGCCATCTGTTTTTCACCCATTTCCAAGGGGGATTTACACAGTAACATCATTTGTCAGTTCTGCTGTCGGGTGAGGGATTTCCAACACATTGAATGTAATGCGGGATTCATGGAATTCCCATTTAAATATTAACACTTATGACATACAAATGCACCAGGGTATTAGTTTTTTAGATTAATTAAGTGGCAAATATGTATTTTGAAATGAATAACGTCCAATGATTAGACCTACCGTGGCATTCCTACACATTATGTCAGCACAAATTCCCGTATGTCTATTTTGGTTCTCTCTAAATCTGTGCATGTTTGTGAATAAATATCTAAACGTGTAAACTAGTGTCCCCTGTGTTTAAATGTCATAAATGTAGTTCACATTCCTTTTTACAAGAAAGAAATTAAAGTTGCTTAGTGATATGAAAGGCCTTTGCTCTCGGCAGTAACTGTTTTGCCTTGCAATTTTTTGTCGAGAACCCAAATGTGTAAATGAACACAACAGATACGATTTTCTTGGATTTTCTCATCTTTGTGAAAGGTTTTATAAATAACATCAATTGGAAGGAATGTGCCATTCATTTTGCATTGAACATTGTTGTAGTAAAGCTAGAGGATCACACCGTGTCATTTATTGATTTCTCTACTTTTACAATTGGACTTGAATCTAAAATGTCATTTCAGCAACCTCCATTGCTTTCTTAAAATCTGTTAAAATGTCATGGCATTCCTCCCGACAATTAATATTTTAACAGTTAACCCTTAAGAATGAGTAAAACAACTTGTCAGCTTAAAATTATTATTATTATTAATATCATGTAAGATATTTGTTCATATACAGCATTGCATTAATTTAGGAGCATATCACCTTCAGGTTCTTCGGTTATCATTTAAGTCAATGCACACGATTTAACCCAACCTCTATCTCATGTACCGATAATCACTGACTTGTGTAAATCCCATTGGAATGGATGAAAAACAGAGGTCTTTAATAATCGTTTATAGCTTTGGCTTGCATGGGCGGATTGTCATGGGATTTGCCTTTATACAAAAGAGTATATTTATATCCACCATGAAAAATAAAATTCACAGCTTCATTCACAGTTTTGGAGAAACTCGGAAGGGTTTTTTTTTATCTGCTTCACCCTTTTTTGGGGACACCCTGTAGATGCAAAGATTCCATATAAAGATGGTTAATTGTGCTGATCATTTGTAGTCCTTATATAGATGTATTAATCAAATACATTTTGGCTTAATGTGTCCTTTCATAGTCTAGGGGAAGAAGCATATCGAGTACACCTGATATAGTGGCCAAGATTCCATTTAAAGATGTTTTGTTCTGATCATTTGTAGTCCTTATATAGATTGTATTATCAAGTACATTTGTCCTAATTAGACGGCATGTCTATGGGATAGCATATCGGGTAACACACTGATAGAGTGCAAAGATCCATTTAAGATGGTTTAGGTGCTGACATTTGTAGTCCTTAATAGATTGTATTATCAAGTACATTTGTCTAATGTAGTCTGCATAAGTCTAGGGGCGATAGCATATCGAATAAACACACTATAAAGTGCAAAGATTCCATTTAAAGATAGTTGTGATGTGATCTTTGTAGTCCTTATCTGATTGGTAATTATCAGTACATTTTGTCTAATGTAGTCGGCATAGTTCTAGGGGAGATAGCATATCGAATAACACACTGATAGAGTGTAGATTCCATTAAAGAAGGGTTATTGTGCCGATCATTTGTAGTCCTTATATAGATTGTATTACAAGTCCATTTGTCCCTATGTTAGTCGGCATAGCAGGGAGATAGCATATCGGGTAAAACACACTGATAGAGTGCAAAGATTCCATTTAAAGATAGTTATTGTGCTGATCATTTGTAGTCCTTATATGTATTGTATTATCAAGTACATTTTTTGTCTAATGTGTCTGCATATCTAGGGGAGATAGCATATCGGGTACACACGATAGAGTGTAAAGATTCATTTAAAGCTGGTTATTGTGGCCATCATTTTGTATCCTTATATAGATTGTAGTATCAAAGTACATTTGTCTAATGTAAGTCCTGCATAGTCCTAGGGGAGGAGCATATTCGGTTAACACACCTGAATAGAGTGTAAAGATTTCATTTTAAGATGTTTATTGTGCTGACATTTGTAGTCCTTATATTGCTTGTATTATCAAGTACATTTTTTCAATTTGTCAATAGTCTAGGGAGATCGCCTAATCGGGTAACACACTTAATAGAGTAAAGAGTCATTTAAAGATGGTTATTGTGCTGCTTGTTCGTAGTCCTTATGCGTGTAATTATCCAAGTACATTTTGTCTAATTTGTCAGCATAGTCTAGGGGAGATGATAATCGAATAACCACGATAATGCAAGATTCCATTTAAAGATGGTTCTTGGGCCGATCATTTGTAGTCCTTATATAGATTGTATTATCAGTACATTTGGTCTAATGCTTGCCAGCATAGTCCTAGGGGAGATAGTGCAAAGGGTAACACACTGTAGAGTGCAATATTTCATTTAAAGATGCTTATTGGTTGCTGATCATTTGTAGTCCTTATATAATTTTATTACAAAGTACATTTTGTCTAATGTAGTCTGCATAGTCTAGGGGAGATAGCATATCGGGTAACACACTGATAGAGTGCCAAGATTCCATTTTACGATGTTTATTGTGCTGATCATTTGTATTCCTTATATGATTGTATTATCAAGTACATTTTGTCTAATGTAGTCCTGCATAGTCTACGGGAGATAGCATATCGAATAACACACTGATAGAGTGCCAAGATTTTCCATTTAAATGATGGTTATTGGTGCCGATCATTTGTAGTCCTTATATAAGATTGTATTTGTATCAGTACATTTTGGCCTAATGTAGTCGGCTAGTCTAGGGGAGATAGCATACCGGGTAACACGACTGATATAGTGCAAATATTCCATTTAAAATTGTTATTGTGGTCTTTGATCATTTTAGTCCTTATATTGCTTGTATATCATTAATTTTGTATAATGTATCAAAAATGTATTCAGGATAGTCTCAGGAAGAAAACATATCAAATGAGTAACACACTGATAGGAGAAAACACATTTCCATTTAAAAGATGGATATTGTTTCTGAAATAGTGGTCTCTGTGGGTTAACTGTTCATTTACTAGTTGGAAGACTACAAACCACAACTAGGTTTGTCATGGCACCAATGTGGGCATCTCTTATCATGTTTGAATATGTATCATAAAAACTAACAATATTGGAGTACGAAGTAGTCTATAAACAAATAAGTCGAACTTGGATTACAGAGTGCGTAATATTAATTTCCCTGCCAAATGTCACAAGCAGTGAGAATTCAACTCTAGAGTTAACATTTACAGTAGGTAAGAGTATCCATGCATCATGCACAGAACCCACACACCAACATTGGGGATCAAATGATGCACACTAGTTAACCAATATATATATATATGAAATCAGAGAGCTTACAATTTTTACCCCCCCAATGAGTGACAAATCACTTTTTTTAATACAACAGTTAATGACAAGCACCGAAGCACCCCAGAAGGAAAATTTTTCTAGACTCTGCGCACATCAAAACGGTGAAATATCGGTGCAAAACTTTGATGATGGGGGTTTGGGGTAGGCTATTCTATCAATATGAAAACTGTATACTAAATCGGATCATCCCTTAAACTCCAACTACAAGTGGTAGAAGTGTGGTCTAGAGACCTATGTTGCTAACCTTGATAGCCAGTTAGTCAGCTCCACTCCATAGTTCCCTTTCTGGTGGCAAGATTTGCAACCTGCATCTCCAGACGTTTTCTCTGAAGCTCCATATAGTCCATGGTATTCCGTTAATAAACATAGAGAGAAAGAGATCAATACAGCCAGAAGGTCATGGTGATTAGTATCAGCACCGAGGGTAAACATGTCAGTGAGACTTATGTAGCCCTAAACCAATCGTGCTGTTCTCCCAAAACATAAGTTGAATTTTGTCCTGGTTTATGTAAATCATGTCCAAGGATAGCAACAGAAATAATCTCAAACATACCACCTACTATTCTGTCTTTGTCTTACAACTTACAGTTCCTTTTCAAAACCTTCAAAACAATCTACTGAGCGCCAAGTAGGACATGCATCAATGTGAAAGTGAATGTCAATTGGTTTGTTGAGGTCAAACTACCCGTTGCACTAAACACATGATCGATTTTGCACCTGTCACACAGATATGACAGAGAGATGGCGCCAGAGCTCGGCAGATCACAAAACATCCCTTGTTTCGGGTTTATGTCGAAGTAAAGTGCTCCGCGAAAGTGGGTAGAAGGAAATGGACTTTTGAATATGTGACCTGTGATCCTTGGAATCTTAGATGTTCACACAATTTTCTGCAACAAGGGTCCTTCTCCCCCAATACTGGTCAATCCTTTCTTACTTTGGAATTAAGCAGAGGCTACATACGTATGATATGTACAGACCTTAATTTAAGAAACAGGTTAGTTAACATTGTTCAAGACACAATATTACTTCATTGAATATTTAACTTTCCATGGAGATAGCCAGCGCACACAAGTGTGGAAAAAAAACGCATGTGCACTTGGCCGGAATTCGACAACCGCGACGGCGAATTCATCAAAATAGATTTGATTTCTCAAACGCTTTGTGGCATTGCTCTGACCGGAAAACACAGGGAATAATTAGGTAGTGGGGCCATAAGAAACGGGGGTCGGCAGAAGTTATTGCGGTGGGGAGGAAACCACACCTCCAAGCCCGGGGAAAATCACAAATACAATTGCCCAATGTACGCAAAGGTAAGCACGGTTATGCCGTAAGGTACTATGGTCAATGTAAAGCGAATTGCAAGTTGCACATCTTGAGGTCATGTTTGTCACTTAATTTTGAGTTAAAAGATAACGAAAAGCTTGTCAAATAATTCCTGCAGTCGTCCAGGATTCATAATTGGTGTTTTAGCAGCAAGTGGCCTAATAAGAAAGTAATGTATACCTTGCTATGAAGCTAAAAAAAATAATGGCAAATGGCATGGCTTATTTTAAAGTTTTACAAGAATCCATTGTAAATACTTGCAAGTGTAGCGTGATACCTCTCAGGTAGGGTTCCACAGATAAAGGAAAGACTCTACAATCTCTTGTAATTTTAAAGCATTTTGGTGAGGGACTTGTTTCAATTGCTGTGTATTTTTCGCTGAGGAAGATCTGCCACATATTAATCCGAACCTGCCTAAACTGAGAGTATACACTTTAAGGTAATAATCACAGGGTGAATGCTAAGAAAAATCCCATTTGCAAGATGTACATAAAGTCACATGAAACAGTTATTTCATGCTGTGTAAGCTAGGATGAGAGTCTATCTATTTACTGTGCCTACAATAAAATCATGACTTATAAACATAACTTTATTGATCTCCAAGTACGAGAACTGGAAATCATGTAATAGTAAACTTTGTCAGTCTTTGGACTGCTAAACAGTAGTTTTCTGGTGGTGGCAGGACGAACTAGTATGCCCGCTAGTATGCAAAACGAATACCTCACCTTTTGGAGTTTCAGTGATGTGATAAATGATGGATTTGTGGTAGCCATTTTGTAAATGGTTGATGCCCCTTTAGCACTCAAAGCCAGAAAGTTAACTGCATACCAAAATATAGTCTAGAAGTGTATCAAACACCTCTATACTAAAAGGTTAGTGAAGTGCTTTTTACAATCCTAGGTTACAATACAATAGTATATATAGTATACAATAGGTCTATGGTATTTTAGCGGCCATTTTGAATTTGACGTGATCAACATTACCCCTTGGGCTACAATTTAAACTGAGAAGTGATAATATTAACTATATACTCCCCAATATACTCACCTTCATGGAGACAGTAGGTTTAATAACACTGAAATTATTGTGGGATTGTACGCCCCAAAAAAATAAGTTGTAAGTTTTGTATGATATTTGGCGGCCATCTGAATATGGGTCCAATTTTACTCCTTTAGGCTAGATTTTGATATAAATTGTGTTAATATACTCAGTGCAAAAGTCTGTGGAGATGATAAGGTTTACTGTTGTTAAACTGTGGAAAATTACGTATATTTATATCTTTTGACATCTTTTAGTGGTATTTTGGGGCCTTTTGAATTCTTGAAGTTTGGGACCCCTTTGCACTCAAAATACAGCAAAGCAACGGCATTTCGTGATCAAGCATAAAAAAATAGTCTAGAACACACAATGTTCCAAATGCTTTCTACTAAAAAATGCCTCATGAAGTTTCTTTTCAGGAATTTCGTCTTGTCTTATAAGCTGCATACCGGATCGATAGCGATCGGGAGGGATCGAGGTTTTCCCACAACATAATACAACCACCCTTCCAGTGGAGCTACCCTTGTCATGATGGTTTGTGGTGTGTGTGTGTGTGCGATCGTGCGGTGTGGTGGGCGTGTGTGCGTGCGTGCGTGTTCGCGCCCGGGGTGTGTGTTAAAAATGTCATTAAAAATGTTTAAACTGGCAGTTGTGACTCACAACAGTTAAAAACGACGTTTTTTACGTGATGTGCAAGTTTTGAGTCCCGCTGACAAGTCTTTAAAACGACGTTTTTTACAGGTATTTACCGTTTCGAATCTGACCAGCTGGCAGTTAAAACAACGTTCTGTACTGACAAATTTTATAAATAGTGTACACTGTTAAAATACGTGTTTAGGTTTTGAACAGTTATTAAACACTAGACGCGTTCTTATAACGAAACAACAAAATAAAAAATACAACTTTTGGTCAAAAAAGTGGGATATTTTCTTGGACCACTGCTCCTATAAATCACTAAAACGCATTAAATTCAGCGCTGTTTTTCCCATTTTTAAATCAAGCAATGTGAATTTCTAACGTTAACGCCTTAACGCGTTTTAAAACAATATTATCCTAAGTGTTTAAATACTAAAATAAACAACGTTTCGTGTTTATTTTGAACACGATAGTGTTAAGCTTCTAAAGGCCTTTGCGTGTTACAATGGTGTTTAATTCATAATACACCTGGGTGATTCTCCATAAACGGCTGGCCAATGTATAGTGTTTTTAAAAGCGTTAAGGCGTTCATGTTAAAAATGTACATTGCTCTGATTTAAAAAGGGGAAAAAACGATGCTGAATTTCATACTGCTTTTAGCGATTTATAGGAGCAGTGGTTACGAAAATACCCACTTCGTGAACAAAAAGTTGGTATTTTTTATTTTGTTGTTTCGTTAAACGGTTAGTGTTAACTAACTGTTACAAACCAAACAACTAATTTTACAGTGTATTGAAATCCTGAGTAGCCTTTACTTGAATAGCTTCAAATGTATAAACGGTGCAGACAGCATCGGCATTGACATCAGAGGGTGGCCAAGCTATGTGCAGGCACATATGTGTGCATGCGGCCTGAGTTCTGTCTCGAGTATGTGCGTTTGTATATGTGTTTGGGTGTTTCCTGCGTGTGTGTTTGTACTAGGGTGATGGGTGGGTGCGTTGTGTGCCACTCGCGGGGTGTGTGTGTGTTTCCGTGTGTGCGCTTGTGTGCATGACACGGACATAAACAAACACACCAAACCGTACATGATAACATCATCCACACACACACGCACGAACGCTCGTAACGCACCTACACACGGCACTAAACCGCACGCACGCACACACACAACGCACCACACACGCACACCCACACACACGCACACCACCAAACCATCCATGACAGGGAAGACTCCAAGGAAGGGGTGGTTGTATGATGGGATGTGTGTGGGAAAAACCTCGATCCCGCTTCGATCCCTATCCCTCTCTCTCATATGGTTGGTATTATAATACAAGACATAGAACCACTTAGTGTAAACACACCAAGGTGAACTCGCGCACGGGCGTGAATGTACAATAAACCCCGAATGAAACTGTCTACCTGAAACCCTCGCCAATATCACTACAACTGAAGCATTTAAGAAGAAAAACAAAAACCAAGTATCTAAGAAAAACCTCCAGCATTAACTACGTCTAGCGCACATTCACTCTACGTCGAGGAGCTGCAGAGTAATCTGTCAAAGTCAAAGTGATGTTGGTTCGTTTTGATGAGTGCTATATTGAAAGAGTCTTGGACGCCATAATCTGAGCCCATAGATAATATTGAGGTATCGCGCCACCAACCTGCGCCACCAGCCTTGTTCAAATCAACATGTATTAAGTCATTAATAGTTATTAATATGTGCACGCACACTAAAGATGTTACCTAAAGTGCGTAATTAACAAGTTAAAGATGAATCGGGATTTTCCGTTTTGTGCAGTTAACATAGGAATAACAATAAATTCGGATGCGTACTTTATTTTTAAAATTGGATTTTCTAGATGAAGGACTTCGATTTGAACCTTAGTTATATCAAACAGTGATTCGTTAAGGGACAAGCATTATGTACATGTGCAAAAAAAACCGTGATTTTGAAGTGGAGTACCCCCTCATCGCGAATCTATAAGTCAGCTGTAAATAATTAAATGAAAAGTCTAAATTTGGGATTCTTGTTCGACACCACATGCTGTTGAATGTTCCTGGAATGTCAGGGGCAGGCGGTGCGGTACAAGAAATTCCCAAATTCCGAAGTCGCAGTATATTAAACACGTAAGCTCGACGAAATCTGGACGAAAAATCCAGATTTTTTAAAAATATGTTACCAAGCAATATTTTCTTATTCCACAAATATCGTTGGATCTGAACAAGGATTAGGATTAAACTCTTATTTGCAACACGTTTTAAACACTTCGTCTAACATAATATATAAACACATTGTAGCGAACATTTCAAAAGTATAAACAGTTTTGGTTTTGACACCAAGTGTCAGGCATTTGATGAAAGTGTTTAGAATTTTGACATGTTTAATACCTAAACACTGATTTACACCACGTTTCTAAACACTTTTTAAAGTGTACACCATTACGAGCGTCGATTCATGTGAACGCGTTTTTCAATGGGCCAAGAACTATAGGGCGGGTTGATCTAATAGTCAGGAGGAATAGTGGGCACAGGGTGGAACTGGAGTACAGACTTTTTTATGTGATCGATGTTTGCCAATGATGATCTAAGCTAATAATTTCTGGAGGGTGTGCAAAATTTCGTGCAGGGCATTTTCAGAAATCCAATATGGCCGCTACCCCTCACTTCAAATCTTTAA
>JAMKCH010009207.1:0-42854 GCA_023653785.1 Ophioderma brevispina
AAAACGAACGCCCATTGATTACAGAATACATACAAACGCTTTATTCACGTTATGCACTATTATGCATGACGGAATAAGCGTGTAAACCAATTGGGCGTTTCGTTTCGCTTCGTTGCGCAAAATACAGGAAGCCAATTGAAAACGCAGGTATTGCGTCTTTTTAGCATCTTTAGGTCCCACGTATAGGAGTCATTGTCATTAAAGCACATTTGCTGTTAATATTTAAGCGTCTTTTAGGAATAGTGTTTAGAGTATCAAAACCATGGTAAAAGAACCGCAATGACTAAAACAAGTCATAAGAAATTATTACATGGTCCAATATTACATAGAAAATCTTACATAAAAAGTCTTAATGAAAAAGATTACTAACACCAGGTGTCTTCTGGACTCCGTCCCTTTATTTGATGTTTAAAGTAAAAGTAGGTTTTCTTCACATATGCTTGTCAAAATCTGTTGAAAAAGCTCGTCTGGTGGCATTTTTTTCTTATATATATTTGTCAAGATTGATAAAATGTACAAAAAAAAAAAAATATTACAATTTCTGGTGAATAATCTGTTTTTTTAAAGTTTCAAATGGCATCATAAGAAGTATTTTCACAATATGCGCTATCATACAGTTGTTTAACGGTAATATCCTAAACTTTTCCTGGAAGAAGTATTTTTTTCTTGATTGTTAGGATTATTTGAACCGCTTTTGACAAGGAAGGTAAACGCTGACGTTTATAAAAGCAAGGTCAAGACCTCTGCTACCGCCTTGTGTGAAAATGATATATACAAAGATACTTTAATAACGCTAAAAAATTCATGTTCCTATAAAGCCCTTGCTCCATTTGCTATTTGCATACATGTCTTGGTATGTCACTTTCATTTTAATGTACATCCTAATACAAATCTCGATTTTGAACACAACTGTCTACTCGCTCGCATCAGGACATGAATTACAACACAACACGCCGACTGATATAGTGCAAAAACCCCATAAGTGTTCCTTTACCATATTAAATTGAATCCATACAAAAAAGGCCTCATTTTGGAATAAGCACGCAATGTGATAAAACTATATACTTGGTAGAAGTAAATATCTTCTTATCAGATTTTAACCAAGGTAGCGAATTCAGAAACAATGTATCGTACTATATACAACGTGAGCAGACGATCAAATAACAATCCAGCTACATTATCCGGGTTACTCGTGATTTTCTATCAAAGGCTTGGTCCACTTTGATTGAAATGACTTATGATATAATTTACCAAAATTATAAGTGATAGTATCGCAGAAAATGAACCAGAAATCACTGATAGTGATTATGCCGCGACTAATTAGATTTAAGACAGAATGACGGAAGTGTGGGAAGAAAAGAGTACAGTAATTAAAAGGATAATAAGTCAAAAATTGTAATTCTAGTCAAAGCGGGGAGTACTTCCGTTACAAGCATATTACGGAAAAGTAGGATTATCATGTAATACCTGGACTAATTGCGTCATCGGTTTGAACATAATAAATCAATCAAAATTAGAAGAAACTCTAGGCAACGAGAATGTATATATTTTGTTAGTGAAAAACGAAACAAACAAGGCGAAACGGAACAATAATACAAGGATATTATTTGCTTTGCTTTTCTGTTTTTTTGGCGCGGATTGTTTTAGTCATTTGTTATAACTTCAGACAAAAAGACTAACACTGTTGTGTCGCCGCATATTATTCAGAAAAACATTTTTCAGCACGAATGTGAATATGGCTGTTAAGAGTTTACTTGCCATGTTGGAGTTTTGATTTTGCAAGTTCTTTGAATTATACTAATAATTGGTAGTAATGTAAGACCATAGAACGAAACCAAACAAACTGACAGTTAAAACTTAGGAAAATTATACTTGGACCAAGTGGATATAGACATTATAGAGGTATGGAAAAATGCAATGAACACTCTGTGCCTAAATGTTTTGAGTTTTATTACGCTCTTCACACTTAGATGGCTATAGAATTTTTCGAAAATCTTCTTTAGGCAAAACTATTTACTTTCTGGATTGTTTGGATCTTCAAGTGTCAGGTACATTCATTTCGTTATCGGTACGTCTTTGTAGTGACAATAGACCGATCTGCACTGTTGACAGGAAATGTTTCTTTGTACTTCGTTGACTTCATGAGTTTTTTTGCAATATTTACAGCACATACGATAGGTAGTCGCAGAAATGGCAGGCATAACTGCTGGTTCCAATGGTGGATATAATCAAATTCAAAAGATAGTGTTTTCAGAAAAACACCATTGTCACAGTCGTCAAACTTAAGTGTAGCCTTTTTGTCACTTGAATTCCTTATGTTGATCGCCGTTGGTGATACTTCTCTGCTTTCTGCAACAGTCTTCCTCAATACGTTATTGGACCAATGGAAATTGCCGTTCCTATCTGAAAATTCCTCTGCTAGAAAGTTGACATGAACATACAAAGCCTTCAAGAGCCTTTGCGTAAGTCAGTCATTTCAGATGAAAACTGTTTCTCGACATTGTATTGCGAACTTTGATATCGATAGTATCTGCTTTATTGGCAGGTCCATTTCAATTCCACAGTAGGGAAAAAACGTTCTTGACAGTACAAGTAAGCACGAGTTTATTATTTCAACGTGTCCTGGTTGATTTGGCACGGTGACAAATGGATATAAATATTGGAAAAGAGATTCTATCTGGTTAAATCCTCTGCAATATCAATAAAAGATCCGTTAGATTTCAAGACTTTGAACAAACCCCCAAAATTGTGTAAAAACCCCTGCTCATCATTTTGAGGGCATCCAATATGGTCCAGAAAGAAATATATATGGCTTCCATCTGAAAGAGTTCTTACAGCTAGATATAAACGCTTTGATGCGATATATATGTCTTCCTGGTGTAATCTGTTTCTGTGCGTCCATCGTGCACTCTTAGAATATTAAACCCGTGTGGCATCTGCATTTATTCCATATCTGACCGCGAATTGCTTGGCGACCACCCTTGGTAACTCGGATGTACCGTGGAGGTAACCCGCCATGGTAGTCCTCCGCGAAATCTAAAGGCGGAATACAGCAATAGAAGCGAACAAAAAATCCAAAACTAACGCTAACCTTGCAAGCGTCATATTAACCAAAGTTTGTTCAATATGGCGACCCACCTTATGTGCAGTGTTCAATAAATTTTATTTAAGCACCTCATTTTCCAGATGGAATGTTGTGCACCAGTTAAGGTGATCAGATAGATAAAAAGTGTCCTTTGTCTCCAGTCAAGGATTCACACCCTTTGTCTTCCAGTCAAGGATTCACATTAAGTATATATAATAGACGAGCAGAATTTAAAACGCTTTCCCTTCATTGTACCGATCACGTCAATAACGTATGCATGATTTACGTGCATAATCAGGCATCTATTCTGTAATGATGAATGGAATACGCTATACACCACGTCCTAGATTATGATCTAATTTATAAGGTGGGTTGGTCTCCTTGAATTGAATTCGATCTAATTAAGTAATGTATAAAGCTCAAATGGTGGCGTGCTTCATCAAAGTTAGTTACTGTCTGGCGGTGTGCGACATAATATATAGCTAGATTCAGAGATTTTCGGTTGAAATTAGCTACGGTAAATAACCGACTTTTCAATAACATATTGGAAGTAAATTATATTTTCATTTAATTGTTATATTTTAAATAAGGGGTTAACTCAAACAGGAGAGTACCAAAGGCTGCAGCGGGTGCGAAAATAACTGGAGGGTCATTTACACAAGATGTGTTCATATTGAAATGTGGATAAGCGACATAATGGAACAGAATCAAGCCAATTCAGTGAGCTCATTGTATCTGACGTTGCGCGTATATGGTATGTCTCTAAAGCGAGCACCCGGGATACAACTTCTGTTAAACAGGTGTCTCTGGAATGCTATTGTGTTCGCTAGACCAAGATGTCCGCCGGTTGCTTCATTCATCTAATATACAATAATAGCCAATCCATTGTATAGAGATCAGTGGCCATTGCTTATTAAACTATACCTGCGAATGGTAATGCTCAAAAGTGCATATCATAAAAGAAGCGATTTGTGATTAGAATCGGGATTCCCGATTGTAATATAACAGCGGAGTTGGAAACGCCAAATTTCTGTCCATCCATTGTGAAAATAATTCCACCTGCACAAAAATGACCTTTAACTTGACTTGCTTGAACCAAAGAAACAACTAATGCATGAGCGTAGACGGCTATTTCATATTGGAAGGACGTTTCCAGCCACTGGATTATTATCGGGATCCGATATAATTATCCTATTACAAACAAATCTCAAAATATTTGGAAAATCGGGGCGCTCTTTAAAAAATGTGCATTATTGCTTTAAATTATTTTTACATGCAAAATTCTAAGTTCGCTGCACTCGCCATACCAATATAAAAGAGTTCAACTTTACTTTATATGGGATAAACTTTTGCACATATCCAAGAGAAGGGGTTAGCACAGAATATTATACAAACAATTGGATAAATGACGGCCACTGTAAAAAATACCGGTTTCTGTAAATGTTTCTTGAAAACATAATTTTTCTGCAATATGCAAATTGTGGGAGTCCGTATAATTACAGCTACTTCTAAGAGTTACGGAGCCCCGAAAGTTACCTTTTTTCACGAGTGACTGTTTTATGCAAGACATGTATATACTATATTTTAGTGACTTCTTTTGTAATTTTGTAAGTTATTTTTTTGTTCATGTAATTTTTTCAAGTGACCTTTTTGACCTGTAAGTTTGAAATGTGATATGCAAACTCTGGACTAGGGCTAGACTGGCAGAAATACAAGACTCTTAAACTGTAAAAGCTTTAAGATATCCCATTTAAGGTATACAAATCATGGTAAAAGTCTCGTAAGGTTATTATCTACAAACCACTGTTTCTTTCTGCAAAGATACGAAATTGAAATGGCAGGACATTGCGTTCTTTTTATCATCTTTAGGTCCCACATATAGGGAGTAGGGAGTCATTGTCATCATTCTTTTAATATTGAATATTCTTTTAATATTTAAACACCTTTAAACAGACTTAAAAGTCTGTTTAAAGGTGTTTAAACATTTACAGCAAATGTGCTGTAAGAAATAGTGTTAGAATATCAAAACCGTGGTAAAAGTACCGCAAAGGACATCAAAATACTAAAAATCGCACATACCAAAAAAGTCATTTATATATTTATATGATGTTTTCAGAAAAAGTAGGTCTTCTTCACATATGCTTCTCATAATACGTGAAAAAAATCATCTGACCGAAATATCTGACAATTATTTCAAAATTGATCACAAGGTGAAAAACATTTACATTTTCTTGTAAATATTTGTTTATTTTTTAAATTTCAAATTACATTAAAAAACAAAGCGGTATCAAACAAGGCTGTTTTGAACAAATTCAACTTCACACTGAACAATCTAAATACAGAGAGTAGTATTGCACTTACATAGTGATACCTGTAACTAATAATTGTGCCACAAATTTACACATTTAATAATTCAATTTAATCCGCTTTCAAACTATTGTACCGGTAATTCCTACCCTTTCTTGAAAGAAGAATTCTGTTTTCTGGATTATTGGGATTACTTGCGCCATTTCTGACTAGGAAGGCAACGTTCAAGTTCGTAAAGCAAGGTCAAGCCCGCTGCTGTTGCCTTTGCGTGAACAATGATATATACAACGATGGTTTACACTAAATACAGGGTGAGTCAAAAAAATTGACTCTGATTGTGTCCGCCATTTTGAATTTGTAAATAACATATATCTAATATATGTGATATCATCGGAAAGGTTATTTCATTATCTTCAATCGGATAAGTATAGTCGAGCTAATCGTTGGAATCAAGTAGTCAGCTTTTACCTTATCCACGGATTCCATTTAAAGCACAGGCGGTTAACTAAGCAAATGACTCCCCAAAATATGATAAGGGTATGTCTATGTTTATGTCAAATAAAGTGGTATCTTAAGGGTGATAGAGGATCATAAAGATACCACTTTATTGACAGATATATGTTTTTTTCATCGGTGTTAAGAAAAAATCTGAAATAAAAAAATGGGGGGTCACCGACCTAGGTTTGAGGGTATGACGTGTGCAAAAATAGCATTTTTTTCGCGAAAAAATTGTACAGAGCTCTATGGGAAAATGAGAAAAAAGACGCCATTTTCCTCATAAAAAATAAACTTCTGACGGCCAGATTTTTATTTTTTTTAATTATGTTAAAGTCATATGCCAGATCTTTAAGGCGCATCAATAAAAAGAGGGGGTCACCGACTTAGTTTTCTAGAAATCTGTCAAAATGTACCCCAAAATACACCTTTTTCCATTTTAGTGCGTCTTGGTTAACTGTTGTGGGCGCAGCACTCTTCGCGTACCTACGCACCGAAACTAGCGCCAGGTATACACGCATCATAACCCGCCAAACAGTGATTATGATAGGATTTACGGTAGGCCTATCGCAGTTTTATAATCTACACAAATGATTTCTATCTATAAGTGACATAAACATCAGAATATAACGCAATTATCATTCAAAAAAAAATTTAGAAAGATGTTGGAAAATATGTCAACTTCATGCACGAAACTCAGCAATGTTGACTAAACAGAAGAACCAACAAAAGTTTGTGCAATATAAACGCTGAACAGAGGCAAAATACCGAAGTGTGCGTGTTCCTTTCGAATTCACCTTGCGACTAATGTGAGATTTGGAAGTAGTATTTTGGGGTCTTCTCGATCCCGCTCTCGATATTTTGAAGGTTGATTGTTGCGAGGTTCGTTTTCCGAACAGGCGTTTTTATTCTTCGCTTTTTAACCTTTTAAAAGGCTTTGTATCCGAAGTAGGGTTCAGACTATTCCGAAATTAAAAATGGTCACTATTCCGATAATTGGAACGGGTTTCTATTCCGAATTTGTAAAAAATGATCTCTGCTTTTCCTATAGAAAGGTATAAAGAAAATAAGGCACGCTTTCCCACAATAAAGGTTGTATTCCGAACCAGATTACCGTGTTCTTATTCCATTCATATTCCCAACTTTGAATGGAAAATGGATTTGAGCAAGAAAATTTTATGTAAGGTTTAGTTTCAGGGTTAGGGTTAGTTGTAGGGTTACGGGCGGGGTTTTTAAGGTTTCCAAACATTTGATGGGGGATGGTCATAACCACCAAAAACAGAGAAACTTCTGATGTGATGATTTTTTTTTTTGTCTTATCTCAGATTGGGTTTTCTAAATGTTGGAAATAAAAAAAAAGTTATCTCATAAGATAAAAAGAAATGCCAATAGTTCTATGGCCATTCGCAGCTTAAAGTATCTATATAATTCATCATGTTCCAGCGGAGTTTTCGCGATATTCTATAAAGGTTCATTATTCCAAAGGTTCGCTATTCATCACCCCGCAAGTCTTGTAGTAAAGATACTTGTTTTTAATTGCTAAACGAGCTCTTGAACCTCAAATTTTAACGATCCTCAATTAAAAATGAGCTTACACTTAACTCCGATTTCTCCTGGTTCTCTGAAATGTTGGGGGTTTTATGTGTGGTAGAAAGATACCTGATGGTATTAGTTTTATTAAAGCGAATTTTGTAAAATACCAGAAAAGCACGCGTGAAAAAAAAAAAACAAAAAACGAAATAATCCAAAACTAAACGAGAATGCGAAACTGCACAAACTAATGCAAAACTTCACGGAATCACGCGCTATAGCGTTTGACGCATCTCAAGAAAACAGTCGACGCACATATAGCGAGTGCGTAAGTATTTACGCTTAACGATGCGCAGCTGCAAATAGGTGTGCGTACTGGAAGGACCCTCTATCACCCTTAAGGTGTAAAAGTCAGTGAAAATGGTACGTTTTAAGGAGCATTTTTTTCAAGATGTGGCATATTTTGGTCTCCAAATATAGGCAATACTTTAAACCTCAAAAGGTTGTCACCGATGTCTGTTCATTCATATGGTATGATTCATTCAACTCCTCCAGAAAACTGATACATGTATCAAGTTAATTTATTTTTCAAATGATTTTTATGAGTGATGAGGACGTAGAAATGTTAAGAGGCCATTGATGGTAAATTGTGACTGAATTTTGTGGGGTTACATAGCGCCACATTTATTCTGCAGTCAATAAATATTCCTACTTTCTTCTGGACACTGATTTGCTTCTCTGAACGCCATTCATTTTAATGTGAATCCAGTGCGACAGAGCGCAAAACAGACTACTTGATTCAAACGATAGTAGCTCGGTCTATACTCAACCGATGTTAATGATCTTTGCGGCAACTTAAAGATAATGAACTAATCTTTCATTTGATACCAAATATGTTAGATATATGTTACCTCAAAATTAAAAATGATACAATCAGGGTCAATTTTTTTTACTCACCCTGTATGATTCAAATGTCCCTATAAAGCTCTTGCTCTATGTGCTATTTGTAAACATGTATTGATATGGCACTTTCATTTGGAATTACACCCTTGTGCAAATATCGATTTTGAACACAAATGTCTACTCACCGCAGGACTGAAAATTACACCCAACCACTGACCTCAACACATGGATAGCGGGTCTGAGTCGCCGATTGAAACAACAGGAAGTTGCTTTTGCCCTTCTCAAGGTGGCGGGAAACAATGCATACACCTGCTAGTGCACATATTCCACACGTATGTTCTGTTGTTATACAAAATTCCTTTAACTTGGACAATAAGGTGAAGCCATTTTAAGAAGGGCAAAATGCAACTTCCTGTGGTTTCAATCGGCGACTATTCAACGGTGCGGTAAAAAAAGGCACTATCAGTGATTTCCTTTGTCATAGCAAAATGAAATTAATCAAAAATCAGGCCTCTTTTGGAATAAGCATGCATGTAATAATAAGCTATATAAATGGTATTAGTAAATATTATCTTAAAAGGCCAAAATATGTCAACTATAATGAAGATGAGTGCCAGTGTTCGCACCGGCGGACTTTAACCAATGTAGGCGAATTCGGAAACAATGTATGCGTAACTATACAATCGTGAGCAGACGACATTTAACAATCAGCTGCATTATCCGGGTTACTCGTGATTTACTCTCAATGACTTGGACAACTTTTATTGAAATGACTTCATTATGATATAATTTATCAACATTATGAAGCAGATAGATATGCATATAGCAGAAATCACTGATAGTGAAATGCCGACATTTAGATTAATAAATTACGGGAATGTAGGACCATGAGGGTAGCGTACATTAATTAAAATGCATAAGTTACAAATTGTCAGGGCAAATTGTAATTCTAGTCAAGAGGTGGCGTGCTTCGTTAAACCTAACACTGGATTTTTTTCCCATTGCAAATGCATACCCGGACGGGTGCTACTAAGGAAAGTAGTGATTGCCATGCAATATATACATAGACTAATTGGTCATTGGTTGAACATTACCAAATCAATACAAATATTATTGGAAACTCCAGGCAACCAAAATGTATATATTTGTGTTCATTGAAAAAAAAAACCCGAAAGAACATCTAGAACCAGATATATTTTGCCCTTTTTGTTTTCTTAGGCGCGGCTTGCTTCATTATTTAGTCATGTATTATTCTATTTTCGTGTACATTTCAGACAAAAAAGATTATACCTTTACATTGTAATAAAACAACATCACTTTTACATGCTATTTCGGAATTACTTGGTAGAGAAGAAATATTTTGAACCTATGCTACATGATATCTATTGAAATAAAAATAACTATGAGTTTCGTTTTCACAAGACGTGTTACTACTTATGAATAGTTCCATAATATACATTTTGTATACAAAGTAGCAGTGTCTTCATCTGAAACTCTTCAAACCCTTTTCAAACTCATTGTTTTGCAATATTCATCGAAAGCCTCTTTTGGAAGCAGAATTTTGTTTTCTGGATTATTTGGGTCTTCAAGCGTAATGTACACTCTTTCGGTGTTACTGCGTCTCTGCAATGACACATACACTGGTTCGGTCCCTTGGTTAGATGACAGCCCCGCCGAATCCCCTCGAGCCACTCTTGACATTTTGTGGTATGTATGACATAGAATTATTGTTGATATTAAAAATACCATACATAAAATGCTTGCGACTACCAAAGCTATAGTAGAATTTAAGCATCGTATCCTCTGGAGCGCATACGCTATCACAACTTTTTGTAAGATGTGTCCCACTTGATTTATTGGCTCGCCACGGTAACAGCATTGTCGAGGATTGATTCATTTTCATACCCAACTGGACAACTTAAAACCTTCAGAAATGCAGATCTTACTGCTCAGCCGATGTCGGTTTTCAGACCCCTACCTGGTGCTGGGCTAAGGTGAATAAATTATTACTCTACCCAAAACCAAACGTTTATAACAAACGGTACCCAAGAAGTATGCCGTCAGTCGATTTCACCGACCCCACAATTGCAGCAGAATACCGTGCAAAGGTAGGTGGTGCCTTTGGACCACTCCTTCAATTAGAAGACTAGACGACCAACTGAGGTTGAAGGGCATGGACAACGTCAAGGGAAACAACCAATAAAATAACGAGGAAACAGTGGGTGTGAAAAGGGACGCAAATTAAGGGGCTCCCCCTGAAGGAGTAGAAAGGCATGTCTCAAAGAAGGACACGCAGGATCCAAATGATGAACAACCCAATCTGCACATAATTAAGTCCAATACTCCAAAATGAACAGGGAGGTCAAATATCAAGTAAGGAGCTGGAGGAAGAAGAAGCTGCTCGAAAAGGAAGTTAAAGAGATGGAAGAGCACAGGTAGGAACAACAGCCATGAAATCTTCAAGTGCGTCCGTGACTAGCCATGTGGAAAGAGCTACAACTGCCAGCAGCTGCAAAAGAACACATGGCTCCCTCAAAACTGCCCAGCAGATAACGTAAGAAGTGCTGGGAAGAACACTTCAGTAAACATCTCAACACTGAATTCCCCAGAGATGAGAAGTACTTCACTACATCCAGACTGCCAATTCTAACTCAACAGGCATGCCTTTCTCAATTGAGGAAGTAGAAGAGGCCATTAAGAGAAATGAAAAATAACAAAGTATGTGGATGGGATAAAATCTCTGCTGAAACCCTGAAAGAAGGTGGCCCAGCGTCTCATAGACAGTAATGTTGAAATAATCAAAATTGCCTGGGTTAGAAGGGGCAAATTCCAAGAGAATGGGGCAAGGGGACTGATAACTACAGTATACAAGAAAGGGAGAAAACTAGATCCCGCCAACTATAGAGCAATTATTTACTGTCCAGGTCCCAGGGAAAAGTATTATTGTAGAATGATCATGAAAAACTGGATTCAGGACACCATAGATGACTACCGTGGAGGAGGAGCAATGTGGATTTTAGAAGTCAAGAGGTACTACTGATGCTGGCCTTGTTTTATTGTTCGCCAAGTTGCTAGAGTATTAGGCCAAAGAAAGAAAGACGCATCCTATACACGGAATTTTGTAGATTTTAACAGCACAGCATTTGATACATTTGGAGAGAGGCACTTGAAACTGACTTAAGATCAATTGCGAAGTAGAACAGCCAGCTGGTATGTAGACCATAATTGAAAAGATTTGTATGAGCAAAACCATATGCTCGTCGTGGTGAATGGAAAACTCAGGACTGGTTTCGAGTCTTAGTTGGTGGAGACCAGGATTGCCTTCTCTCTCCCATGCATCTTCATCTCCTCTTAGAATTTGTAATGATAGGAGTTCAAAAACCTAGGCTCCGGAATCCAATGGGAGAGTTAAACTCAACAAATCGTTATGCCGATGACACAACCCTGCTGGAATTGGTCTTTGAAAAGTTACAGCTATCTACAGAAGAACTGGAAAAAAGCCTGCGCCAAATAGGGAATGAAGATCAACCCAACTAAATGCAAGATCATGTACGATAGACCCAAGAGACATCACCCTTAACCAGGACACCCATTGACAAAAGTAAATGATTTTGTTTTCCTGGAAAAGAATGTGCCTTCGGTAAGGGGACATCAAGAGGCGTACAAGACTGCAGCATGGGCATTCGGTAGACTCAGGAATACCATCGGGCAATCATGACATCACAAGATCGACTCAAAGTCAGAATATACCAGTCTCTTATACTCCCCATTGCCCCACTTGGAGAGAGTCCTGGGGATTGCGCAAGGCAGACTGCCCAAAGCTTGAAAGATTGGAGATGAGACTGTCTCCGTCATCCTATAGGAGTGAACCTTCTGGACAAAATTAGAAATGATGGCAAATTAGACAGCGTCTGAACATTCACATGCACCATACGGATTGCAGTACAAGGAGCGCTGAAGTGGTTGGAATGTCGTCACGATGCCGGAACACAGATTACCAATACCAAGCCTATACGCAAGAATTCAACAAGCGTAGGAAGCCAGGCGCCTCACCAGCAAGATGGAAGGACAAGATCCCCAAGGACACAGGCTTGGACCTACAAAATGCCGAATCTAGTGCAAAGGGCAGACCCGAATGGAGGAGAATTACTCATGAGGAGAGCAAAGGGAACCACCCCTTGTCCTAGGCAGGTAAGTCAAGTAAGTCAAAAAAGCGTCATTATTTTTCTCTATCTTTACTTTCCACGGTATGGGACCTATTGCACATGTCCGCTTCCAATCAGGGAATCCACGGTTGGATATGACAAAAAGAAATTAGTTACAATGGAAGCTATACGTTTTTTAGGTTGATTTTCAGACTGTGCCTAAATTTCCTATAGTTGTGTTCTGAGCTGTCAGGTTGGTAAATTCCAACCTGACAACCGTTACTCAAATTCCACCACTGTTTCTGGTTCACCGGAGTAGGAGGAAATGCCACTCGGGTGTTGTCGTTTCGACGAGGAAGGCGGATGTAACATTGTAGAAAGGCAGGCGAAAAATACATGGTCTCCAATTTTGTGCATATACAGATCATGTGATGCTTACATTTACTTTTTCTGGGGATTATTTGTTTATTTTTTAAAATTTCAAATGACATCAAAGAATGTAGATTTCACAAATCGCTATCATACAAGGTTGTTTTGAACAAATTCAACTTCACACTGAACGGTCTACATAACATAGTGGTAACTGTAACGCATAATTGTGCCACAAACTTACACTGTTTAAACAAACCCCCTTTCCAACTCTATATGCAGGAGCAGAATATCATAGGGGCCTTATTTAAGGAATTCGTTTACCCCCACTACAGAAAAGGTTCAACACCTTTGGTAGTTAGTATGGACCCTCTACATCAATGCTAGGTAGTTAGTACTCTCAAATTGTGGTATCACTTTTTCAATAGGGGCCAATTTAAGTTTACACAGGGGTCAAA
The DNA here is from genome assembly GCA_023653785.1 of Ophioderma brevispina. Taxonomy (NCBI): domain Eukaryota; kingdom Metazoa; phylum Echinodermata; class Ophiuroidea; order Amphilepidida; family Ophiodermatidae; genus Ophioderma; species Ophioderma brevispina. The sequence goes on from JAMKCH010009207.1 coordinate 13,293, forward strand.
CTTTTAAAATCCCCCAATCATGTTGAAATGTATGCCATATTGCCCACCTAATCATAAGGATTCCAAAAATGTATAGTTTGTACCATCTACGACCATGTTAGGATACCTATACCTGTTATAGACAGTTAAAACCTAATTTCTGATGATTTTTCGATTTTCTGATTTAGCAATCACTGAGAGTGCCTTTATTTAAAATGTATAATAAGTCGCAAATTGTAATTCTAGTCAAGAGGTGGCGTGCTTCGTTAAACCTAACAGTGGAAGTTTCTTTTGCAAATGCATATCAAAGAAAGTAGTGATTATTATGTAATACATGGACTAATTGGTCATCGGTTGAACATTAACAAATCAATGCAAATATTATTAGAAACTCTAGGCAACCAAAAGGTATATATTTTTGTTCAGGGAAAAACGAAACAAACAAAAGAACGACAATATACAAGATATATATATTTTGCTATTGTTTTCTTAGGCGCGGGTTGCTTCATTATTTAGTCATGTATTATTCTGTTTCGGGTAACCTTCAGACCAAAAGATTATACCTTTACACTGTAAAAAAAAAAACAAATTCAAAATCACATTTTAACATCACCTCAACATACTATTTCGGAATTACTTGATAGAGAAGGAATATTTAGAACCTATACTTCATGATATCTATTCAAAGTAAAAACGACGAGTTTCGTTTTCATAAGTGTTACTACTTATGAATAGTTCCATAATATACATATTGTATACAAAGTAGCAGTGTCTTCTTCTTAAAGACACTATCAGTGATTTATCAGAAAGTGTCAAAGTATTTGAAATTCGCAGGAATAGCTTAAAAGTGAAGGACATAAGTCTGTAGAATTCTCATAAGTTACTTTTTCCAACGGAAGAATTGACAAAAAGGAAGAAAACGGCAGTGTTCCGAGATATGATTCTCCATTCAATTACGTGTTGTAGTAAGTGCCCGAACGGACAGTATTGACAAAAATCTCCGATTTTGTCCTTATTAGGTTGCTTCCGGTCTTATATTTTGCAGGGTATGTTAGGATACCTGTACTTGTTACAAAAATGCAAAAACCTGATTTTTGATGATTTTTTTTTCGATTTTCTGATTAAGCAAATCACTGATAGTGTCTTTAAACGCTTCAAACCCTTTTCAAACTCATTGTTTTGTAATATTCATCGAAAGCCTCTTTTGGAAGAAGAATTTTGTTTTCTGGATTATTTGGGTCTTCAAGCGTCATGTACACTCTTTCAGTGTTACTGCGTCTCTGTAATGACACATAAACTGGTTCGTTTCCTTGGTTAGATGGCAGCCCCGCCGAATCCGCTTGAACCACTCTTGACATTTTGTGGTATGTATGGCATAGAATTATTGTTGATATTAAAAATACCATACATAAAATACTCGTGACTACCAAAGCTATCGTCAGGTAGAATTTAAGCATCGTATCTTCTGGAGCGCATACGCTATCACAACTTTTTGTAAGATGTGTCCCACTTGATTTATTAGGCTTCTCCACGGCCACGGTAACAGCATTTCGAGGAGTAAAAGCGTCATTTTCTTTATCTTTACGTTCAACTGTTATGGGACCTATTGCACATGTCCGCTTCCAATCAGGGAATCCACGGCTTGTGATATGACAAAAGAATATTGTACCATGGACAGCTATATTCGTTTTTAGGTTGATTTCAGACTGTGCTAAATTTCCTATAGTTGTGTTCTGAGCTGAAAGGTAACCGCGAGTCTTACTATCCAACCAGTTGATATCAATTGCAGGCTATCTCCCTGTTCGGGACGGGCATTTCAGTGTCAGCGTTCGTCTTCAGCAATGTCACCGGTTGCTTGGGAATACTCGTGGCATATTGGATATATTTCATTAGGATATGAATATATTTGATGGCATTTGGTCCTCAGCAATATAAGGTAAGTTCAGTAAAATACAACACATCTGTACAAATATATTTACCCCGATCACGTTCAGATACACCTACTATAGTCACAAGGTGCACAAAGATCCATCGGTAAAGGGTTTGGAAGAAAGAAATAAAGTTAAAACTAAGAACCGAAGAGCGTGAGATATCTTCGCCCCTTTGTGATCTGCTCTGTACGATCCGTTAAAACACTCGGAATTACATTAAACAATCATCATTTTGTAAATTCCAACGGCAACGTAATGCTAATATTCCACCGCTGTTACGGGTCACCGGAGTAGGAAATAGCCACTGTGTGTTCGGCGTTTCCGAAAGAGGAAGCGATGTAACATGTAGAAAAGCAAGGCGAAAAATACCTAGTCGCCATTTGTGCAGAATAGCAATAAACAGATAATGCTACTGGATAGCTAGATATATCTACGCTGATAGAGTGATGAAACGTTGCTGATCGTAACCGCCTCTCCGAACTTAAATGCAATAAAATAGTGGCCAAATAAGTTTCGGTTTCAAATCACATCCTGTTCACGGATCGTATCAAATCAGAAACTAAATGCTCGTTCATACTGCAACATTATAGCCCGCAATATGCGGACATCCTAGACCTAATAATAATAAATTAGTGTTGTGCTGAACGGTTAGCCGATTGCATCTCATTTTAATTCATTAATGAGATGGTAATTATAATAATCGGTCGAACGAAAGGAGGCGCACCTGTAACAAGAACTGTTCCAGACGATGGCAGCCAAGCCTCGTTCATATAGCAACTCGCAAAAATATTTTCTTATAAAATATCAAAACATTCAGAATTTTTTTTCAATAAAGCATACAGTTTTGATGCAATTAGTAAGATCGCAATCTGTATGACGGCAAAGAAGAAAGATGTTTGCGTGTTAAAAGTGATTCACAAATATATCGGTACAAATAAAGTGCCACTCTTCGGTTATGCTATCCATCAATGTATATGTTGTAACGGTTTAGAATAAACTCATTTTGGTTATGTCTTGAAATGTTTTCAAAACATAAGATGTTTTGTGTTTGTGAAACAAGATATAGAAATGCTTAGAATGGATTATACGGTCAAACAATGCTTAAAATGACATGTATTTTAAATTATTTTTGCCTTTGAATCTACCCTAATGGTAGAAGAGTATGATCAAAATCAAACATTTATCTAGTGTTCAATCGACACATCGAGTAGTTTATCATGCATTGAAACCTGAGCTGATTATCACGGATTATCATTTTCGCAAATTATTAGTCTTCATCAACTATTCCGATTACTACATTACTAAATTGTTTACCTGGTGTTCCTATAATTTTCACAATTTATACATTCCGATTTACCTAAATTCAAGATTGGTTTAAACAGTGATAAACCCAACTGATTTTCTAAAGAAATTGTTTTTTGTCATAAACGTTTTGGTCTGTAACATTATTTATAGCTATGTTCCCCAAACAATTCATAGTTAGCTAAAATTCGACAAAGTGCATAACCTGGAGGTTCAAAACATAACACAAATAGTGGTTAAAGTTGTAACATCTAAAGCAAGTAAGATAGTTCAGCTTGACTTAAAAAGAACGATGCACAATTTTGTGATCCTTTCTCATGTAAATTAAAAATTGGAATTAAAAAAAAAACAATTCTGTATTATATTATGGATGCTTGAAAGGTAATAATTAGGCCAAAAAAAAAACCGTTGTATCAGACGCACCTGGACCAGACAGGGCCTGCGCCATGCGTTGTCTTTTGGCCACATGCTCTGCCGAAAAGTGAGGGGGGGGGGGGGCCAGGGGGGACGGACGGGGGGAAGGGGCCGGGGGGGCTGGAGGGAAAAATTTAAAGTGAGCAAAACACCTAAAAGAAAAAATCCGTGACTTGCTGAAAACAATTTTCACATGTCTTCCGACACAGAGTTAGTTTTTGGCCTAAGTAGGTGGTAAATTGTAAAACGGGCAGCGAATTTTTGTTATAGTCCAAAAAGCTTTGTGAATTAAACTAGAGGCACGTTACAAACAAGCTGTGAGAAATGACCAATCGTAAACGTTTTGTCAAATTATAAAAATATTTTCAACATACCCAAACATTTTTGCTCTTAAGATTTTATTTGAAAAAATGGATTAAGTCAGCACTGGCTTTCCAGGCTTAATCTGTTATTTACACACAAACTGTTCGAAAATATTTTGGGTCCATTTATAAGTTATTCTGGTTGTGTTTTTAAAACGTATCAGCCCGTAGGTGTGGGGGTGGGGGCGGGGGGGGGGGGGTGCCCCCGGGATGCGGTCCGCACCCCCGGCCAATTCCACAAAAGTTTGACAAAAGGTCCAAGTTTTGAGATTAATTTCTTTGATAAAAAACGTCAAAAAATGGACGAGAATTTTGGTGATAAAATGGTGATAAAATGTTCATAAAGTCCAAAAAAAGACCATTCAAGGGGGTTAGGTCCACTTTTACCAAAAAAGGTCCACTTTTTCGAAGTAGTGATGTACTAAGTACGCACCCTCCCACACCCAAAAGAAATCTGCGTACAGGCCCTGTGTATGATTGTAAGGTTTTAGCACTTTTTTCGTTGATTGCTGCCATTATTTTAATATAAAAATCGTTATATAAACAGCGTCAAAAAGAAAGTCTTTCTTTGACTTGCATTAAATTGTAAACGGGCATTTTGTGAATTTACTGTCATTGACGTTGTGCAGAATCTTGTTACGCTTGAATTAGAATACCCATATTACTACCAAATACTCTAATTTGCCAAATATTTTAACAATTGTATTACGTTCGTTGCATTGTCCAGAATTAAGGATTACGAGCTGGAAAATTGCTACCGGCACCATGTTTAGTAACCTGCGACCACTAAGCGAGGGTCTTTTAAAATTTATATTTGGCAGGCATAGGTAAAGATGTTTAAAATTTAAAATTCGTATGTGAGAATTCGGGCCTTGTAACATGAGTCGCGCTCCGTACTTTACAACCGCTTCAATTCATAACTTTTTGAATGCACGAAAATTCATAGAATTTAAGCGATCTTTGACATGTTTAAGAGTAAATGTGGTATCAACTTGATCAATGAAGTTCTGCATACGGTCGTATCATCTAAGTTGCTATAAAATAATTATGTTTTAATTGTTTAATGATGACTAAACCTACTTTGGAATACCCATTTCGTGATATGGTATGATAATTGTTTTACCTTCAATAAAAGCATTCAGAGAATTGAAGGCAGATCATGTAACCATTTGCAAAGGTGATTACGCACCCAACCTCCTACAATGTTTTGAATGGGGGTAACTGTTAACGGTGGGGTGCGGGGTTAATCATTGCAATTTCATTACAATAAAAACATATATAATGGTTTTTCAGAAGAAACCACATCTTAACAATTGATGGGTATAAATATATTTCTAACGTATTTTAAGAAGAGAGGTATATGTGATTATTAGTGAAATAACACATAATCCCTGTAATTTCTGACATAACATCCACGTAATTTCATTAACGTTAATACGATTATGTATACAGTAAACACAGCTTTATTAACCTGTATTTTAAATGTTTCGATCACCAATATGAACAATGACAATTTGAATGCAGTTATTCATTTTAAGTAACGACAAGTTAATAAGTTCCCTCTCTTCAAACTCTGTCCTACAAGTTCATCGACGTCCTTTTGGAGAAGAATTTGTTTTCTGGAGTTATTTGGATCTTCAATGGTCATGTATCCTCGCTCATTATACTCGTCTTTGTAGTGACACCTAACGGTTCAGTACCTTGGTTAGGTACATCCCTTGCGTTCTTCTTGAAATTTGCCGAGATTCTGTTGGTAGTTGTAGCACAGTATTAAGTGGTTGATATAAGAAATATGAAAGTTAGAATGTCTGTGTGCTGTGGTAGCTATGATAAGCAGAATTGAAAGTTGTTCATTTCGGATAGCATGCTCGTCGCATTCTCTAAAACTATTGGATTTGCATTGCAGGAGATTCTGGATTCCCATTTCTGATATCGTGTTTTGGAGTACCGACAGCGTCGTCATTCAAAGATGGCAATTTTCCTGATTCGGGCCTATCTCAATGTTCGCTTCCAATCTGGAAAACCTTTGGCTTGTGCTTTCACAATAAAAGATAGCTCCTTGGAGAGATTCTTCTATTTTTATATTCGCGGGGGAAGGCACTAGATCCCCATCAGGTGGATTGACTTGCGATAAATACCCAGCATCGGCTTAAGTGCCTCCACTTCAGCTCAACCATTGGAACTCCTTTCGGATGTACAACTTAAAATGATGATGTGATCGCTAAATAAATTAGTCGCTGACTCGGAATGCTTTGCCTACTGGGACATTCTTCGGAAAGATATGTACCTCCAAGTGCTTGAATCCTGTGCAATATCTATGAAACTGATTTCACGTATGGTTAACACCTTGCAAGAATAACATTCTTGGTCCTTCTGGATTAGTGTCTACATTGTAATAGATATGCCACAGAACCATCAGGAAATGACCTAATTGCAAGAAATAGATTGTCGAATAGCCTAACGAATAAAGATTTCCTCCTATGTTATTGAGTTTATTCCTTGCTTTCGTCATATGAAGTAGGAAACTCTTAACAGTATATTCATCACGCCCTATTCGCTACTGACACTGAATAGCTGATATTCCTCCACTGTTACTGGATTTATAACCTTCGTTCCTTCTAAGACTCTTGTTGTTCAGCCATCTCTTCACAATGAGGCGACCGAGATACACGACCATTGCTATCGCCATTTTGAAACGACTATTTGATACACCGTGTAGCGCTGATGTTGTGCTTACTGCGTTTTCCAATGCTGATGCTTGCTTTGTCTTTTTCCTCATTAACAAGAGTCCTTTTTTTCAGAATATTCTGCTTTTTTTTCCTCCATAAACGAAACATATGTCGTGGTTGCTGCTTCTGTTTGTATAATTCATAGTACGAACATTCCACGGTGAGCTATATTTGCAATAACCGCATCCTAGATTAATCAGCATAATATATCATAGCAGATAATGGTATCCAAATGGTTCATATGTTGCATTTTTATCATAATATTACTGGCCTTGCCGTAGATGGCGTACTGGTACACACTTTTATGGAAGGATAAAGGCGTGTAAAGCCCAATTAAATGCATGATGTTTGTTTTCTTCTTGCAAAATCATACCGTGGACTAAATTGTCAGAACAAATATATTATATACTCCCCGCCTAAAAAATCCGAACGATATAAATTACTGTATTAAAAAGGTATGTAGGTATGTAGGTGAATTATAATAATAAATGCCAGGAGCGTGGTTCGCGTAATGTGTTTGCTTATTGACCTGTGTCCGTAATGCATTGATAACGAAGCATGATGTGGAAGTTTGAGAGATTTATCCAGCTGGCTTGGCGCATTCATTTGAAAGCAAGTTTGAGCACGTTGATGGCCATTTCAACATCGTTCGGATTTTTTAGGCGGGGAGTATAAAAATGTAGAGCCATTTTTGCAAGTAATATAACTAAATAACTTGTAATTGACGATTTCTTTTGCGACAATAAGGTATTTTGACGGAACTTTTATAAAATAAATTATTTGTTGAATTTTTACGTCATCTTTGTAATACATTTAACGTCATATTCGTGTTATACACATTTTTAAGTTCCTACTGGTATTCGTCAAAAGAGTTAATGAAAATGATTGAGAATACTTCTCATGCCAATGTTTTCTGAACGTTGTTGTATTCTTATAAGTCGTGTTGAGATTTTATGGTTTTTTTAAAAAACGGCTCTCAGCTACTCTCCACAGTGCATTTTCAAAATTTTGCAGATTATGTTATACGAGTCATTTGTTTGCTCGGTTTGTTTTTAACCAAAGGTACACATTCATACCACGAACTGATCGAGGAGAGTCGAAGTATGTGACATCATTTGCATACTTTTACAAAACACTGTGGTGAATGTTCAGCTTGTTAATTAAAAAGGTAATGGCGTGTCTAAAAAGATAATTTCTTGAGTACGAATTGCCACATGTAAACTCGTCTTAACAACATGCAGTTGTGTTTAAAGCGAAACAAATTCACTATGGTATTTATTTTAAAGAAAGTATCATCTGTGTGTTAAAGAATAATAATGTATTTGAGGGCCCAGCAAATCATAAATTCAAAAGAGTGATTTGCATGAGAGAAAATCTCCAATATGATCAAATGCATGGATTAAAACTGGTTGTTCGGAGCATATTTTCTTAATATATTTCTGAATTAATTCACAAGACGTGCTTGAGTAGTACACGCTACCTTTCAAATTATATAATATGAATGACTCAGTTCAAGTTGTCTTTCTACGTTATAATTATCCCTTTTTTTGAAAGAGTTCTATTAGACTCTCTTCAGACTCATTGTTCTGCAATATTCGTCGAAAGCCTCTTTGGGAAGGAGAATTTTGTTTTCCGGATTATTGGGATCTTCAAGAGTCATGTAAACTCGCTCGTTAGTACTACGCCTTTGCAATGACACATAAACAGGTTCAGCGGCTTGGTCAGCCGAAACCCTGGATTCCTCTCGAATTACTGCAGATATTGTGCGGTACTTATAACTCCAAATTATGGTCGTTGTCAAAAAAACGAGACAAAGAATGCTTGCACCTGCAGTCGTTACAGTCAAGTAGAATTGAAGTATGTGGTTTCCTGTAGCGCATTCACTATCACACTTTGCTTTAATAATAGAATCGCTTGAAATATGCGTGTCTCGATTCTCGGCGTCCTTAACTTCCATTCTTGGAGTTACGCCATTATTACTTTCTCTTGATGGAATGGACTTAATTTGTAAAGGCCCAACTTCGCATGTTCGTTTCCGATCCGGGAAACCGTTGCTTGTAAGTTCACAATAAAATGTCGTTCCTTGATATGAATTATCTATTAGTATGGTGACTTGGGAGTGCACTAGATTTCTCTCTGTTGTGTTATATGACAACAAATATTGATCGGTTTTACTATGCGACCATTTTAGGCCAACTATTGGAACGCCTTTTTCAGAAGTACATTTAAGGGTCAGGGTCTGAGCTATGGCTAATGAATGTGGTTGCGTTGGAATGCTGGAGCAAATAGGGTAGATTCTATCCGGGTAGACAATTACTTGTAAAGTACTTGAATCCTCCGCAATATTGATGTAATTAGTTTCTACTATATTTAACACCTTGCAGGAATATTTTCCACTGTCGTTTTGTTCAATGTTCAACAAAGTTATAAAATGCACAACAGATCCATCTGAAAATGTTCTCTCTGCCAGGAATACACGTTGTCCATTTGAAGAGACGATATAGCCAGCTGATGTTATTTCTTCACTCCATCCGTTCAAAGTACGAAGCATTTTCACTGTGTAACCCTTTTGCATGTTCCATATCTGACATCGAATAGCTGCAATACCTCCCACCACAACAGGGTTAATTGGAGTAGTTATTTCAACTCTTGTCTCTGCCATTTGTGAACAGGACGGGGAAAATATAAGCGAAACAACAAAGACAACGATTACTGCTACCGCCATTTTGAATTCTGCACAGAGCACAGCTAATATTGAAACCGATGAGATGCCTCACCCTATATCTTACAATTCACATATGTATCGGTGCCGTGTCCGTTTTCATTGCATTCAAATGGATTGCCGCAGTTGCCTTTACATTACTGTTTCCCCACAAAAATATTTGTGTAGAGTAGATTTAATACGGATGCGTTTCTTTCCATGTGAAACAGTACAAGCAGTAAGCTCAATGTCATTACCCTTTGTCTGCAATTGCTACAATACGAAACCGCCGACATCCTAAGGTAATCAACATAATATTTAATGTATACGAATAGATTGTGATGAGCTCGGAATTTCATGAATATTTTAGCATATAATAACGCTGCTGTCAATAGATGGCGTGGTAGCAATACAATATAATATCAGGTGATGTGAGACATGTCGATATGTGGCAACATCACTTTCCGTGCAAAGGCAAATTTAGCCAAACCTTCATGAGAAGACAAGCGACGCACAATGAGAACAATATTTGAGAGTTTGATGGAAAAGAACCATGTATTATGTCTATGTAATTGCTTGAGATTTAAACCCAAATGTTCAATTTCCAACAATGCATTTTATGTGAGTACAAGAAGACTTGGCAAGGGTTTCCTCTTTCAGTTACATGAGTTCCACAGTGAGAATTTCAAAGCGCATTGCGAGGATGGGAAAGTTGTAAATTGTGATTGAAAATAGTCTTTTTGACATTATCGTTTAGGCTATCGACAATATAATAAACTTGGTACTTAAAACAGTACGAAAATGTCCGAATGGATGAATGATTCGTTGATGCAAATGACGGACTAATATGTGATCCGTCTTGATCCACTCAGATCATGTACACACGTCGGCAATGAAAATTAGGCATAATTACATAATATCCCTAACGTGCCTAGATGAAAATTTGACGATCACCGCAAAAAGTGATGTAGCGTTATTTTTCTTGTTCGATCTATATAGGAGCAATTTCCCCCTAACCTAATCTTTATATATTACTATTTTAAATTATGGACATTTTAAATTGCACTTGTGAATTCACTCAAACTAATATTTTCTTAACTTGTTGTATAGCAGAAATACACAGCATTCACTTTTGAATCTTTTATTTTTTTAATTTGTAGGTCGCACTATATTAAGAACCCATAGATAACACGATACTCAATTTATGATGTACCAATCACGATGTAAATTGTGTGTACATTTGGTTCGAAAGTAAACCGTGACGGTATCAATATTATTTTTCGAATTAAAGTGATCTTTGAACTTCCCTTTTAAAATCAGAAAGAGTGAAGCGCTTCACTAGCCTAACAATTTGGTAAATCCCAAAATGCACCCGTCAGATGTCATATATATTTAGTAAAATTTGGGGTGATTTACAAAGAACAATATAAGCTTTGGTTAACATATTCTGTTAAAGATCTGAACTCTCTCTTCCATTTTATCTACATCTTCAGATTTGTTAAGGGGGAATATGGGGTTGGCGGGGCTAAAAATGAATATTTAAAATTTAAATTAAGGACAAAATTACCTTTCTTTTGCTTTTTGTTTGACAACAATTGGAGCTTCTGTTCAAAAGTTATGGTCGAAAAATGTCGCCTCACGACTTGAAATTCCTCGTGATATTTCTTATGTATTTTATTGTTTCCTCAAGCTGCGATATTTAATTTTTTAAGCTTTAAAAATTTATATCTCAAAAAGTAATTAAGCTTTTGACCTCTAATTTTCACAATTATTAATGAAAATTCAAGTGCTTGTTTTGTAATTGGTAATAATTTCAAAATAGCATTTCTAAAATATAATTAAATATAAAAAAAAGTGTTTCTAGACAAAATTGTTGATAACTCAAAAGTAAATTTTTACGATATGTCTTCGTTGCGCGCAGGATTTCTACAAAACGATTAATTGTAGAATATTGGGATGAAAAGTAAATTAAAGCATATCAATAGGACTACTTACTGAACTAGAATAATTCCACTAGCCCCATGAGAACTTGATTTAAGGGGCCTCAACACTAAAAAAATTAAAAATCATGATTTTGAAAAAAAATTAGTGTTGAGACCCCTTAAATCAAGTTCTAATGGGGGCTAGTGGAATTATTCTAGTTCAGTAAGTAGTCCTATTGATGTGCTTTAATTTACTTTTTATCCCATCATTCTACCACACTGTTAAAAATGTTCCTAATTTTACCAGACTTTACCTTTTAAATTACGTTAAACCCCAATTATTCAATAATCTTCACGCTTTATTACCTATACCTAACATAAAATTACAATTTGTAAGCAGAAAAATGTAAATAAACAGTGGCTAGAAAATAATACTACACATTTTGAAAAAAGGTAGTATTTATACGCTGACCGTTATTATATTTTCCGTAATATTACGTTCTTTTGTAACTTACTTGTTTTCAATGTAAGAATATGAACTATGAAAATCGTTTTACCTATAAAATGTGTTAAATAACGTCGTAATTAACGTCATTAAAAATGCAAAATTTTCCCTATCATTTTTAAAAATAGTTTAAAAACCTCTTGTAGAACTCATTTCATCCTTTTTTGTATTATATTTAGTTTAATTTGAGAAAGTAGTACACACATATACATATTTAATTTTAGCATCTGCTAACAGTGAAGTCATGTAGTGTAGTGGATAAGGTTTAGGACTTGTAATCTTAAGGCCCTGGTTCGAATCTATGTAAGGTACATATATTAAGTTTACTTATATGATGATTAAGTAATTGGTGACATTAGAATGCGTACATTACCATATAAAACAAAGTGTAAAAACTAGTTTAAATTTTTATTTCTTCACGTTTTCCCTTTATTTCCTTTTTTCTCCAAATTTTTAGCCTGAAATATAACTTTTTTTACAACAAAGTGGTAAAGTAAATACAACGTTTGTATGATGCCATAGCTACAACGTGAAAATTTGGTCAGAGGATTGTAATAACGTTTTAATTCTTAATATTTTTTAAACAGGTGAAAAACCAACAATAACGTTGAAGCTGAGATTTTTTATGCCGTTATTTTACGTTCCCTGCAATGGTTTCGTATTTTTACGGCTCCAGTTATTTTACGTCCTGCACGTTGTGAGTCCCAGCTGCCAGTCAAATCCCTGTTTTTTTACAGGTTTATTTTTAACAGTGCATTAATGGTTTTAGAAATCCTGCGCGCAGCGAAGACATATCATTAAAATTTACTTTTGAGATATGGGCAATTTTGTCTAGAAACACTGTTTGTTATTTTTTATTATATTTTAGAAATGCTATTTTAAAATTATTATCAATTACAAAGTAAGCACTTGGATTTTCATTAATAATTGTGGAAATTAGAGGTCAAAAACTTAATTACTTTTGAGATATTAATTTTTAAAGTGGATAAAGTTAAATATCGCAGCTTGAGGAAACAATAAAATACATAAGAAATAACACAAGATATTTCAAGTCGCGAGGCGACATTTTCGACCATAACTTTTGAACGGAAGCTCCGATTGTTGTCAAACAAAAAGCAAAAGAAAGGTAATTTTCTCCTTGTTTTAAATTTTAAATGTTCACTTTTAGCCCCTTCAACCCCATATTACCCCTTAACTTTTTGTGTGATATATTCAAATGGAAAACAGTTATGAATAGGTTAACACCTATCTATGGCTATCCTATTTAACAAAGCTTGGTTTTTTGAGTAGAAACAGCAGGCACAGTCAACATTGAATCGACGTTGAAACAACGTTGAATTTTCAACGTTGAAATTTGGTTGAAAAGTGAAATTTTTGTTCAAACGTTTGAAAAAATCCTACGTTGATTCGACGTTTATTATGACTGTGCCCTCAACCGATAAAGTGTATAGTAGGGCAAGTTTTCAAATGGTCAAATTCCCTACCGGTCGTTCAATTAACTTAGATGTCCGGTTTTATTAATATTTCATAAAAATATAACGCTTTCGAAAAAAATCACGAAAGAAAAGTTGATATTCATCATGGAACCCAACAAGTAATGGGGTTCAACTTGAAAACATATTTCTTCTTTGGATTTTTATTCAATGTACATGATTTTCATTGACAAACGACAACAACTGGGTCCAGGGAAAACTTTGATGGCAGACCCATTCACGAATAGGGGCGCTTCAAAAGCAGGTTATACTGAACAATATTATTGTTCAGTGGACCTTTACTTGATTTCAGGTGTTTGAGCAGCTGCATTAATGCATGGGCATATAATGCTCGTTTGAAATACCACATAACTTTTAATAGAGGCCCTGTATGTTTATTCAATTGGTTACGGACAAAAGAATGATGATACAGCTCTCCTGTAATGTTGTCCATTCAAGTCAATGCCGTGTGACACCTTGAATATCATCCTCTTATGTATTGCAAACAAAGGTGAGGATTTGATCATGTTGAGCAAGTTGGTAGTTATTTCATACCAGTAGCGGAAATATTGATAGTGAATAATATCCTCCGACGACACTTTTACTACCTACAAATAGGAGTCAATGGAACCTTCAACAAAAACGTAATTACTAATGTACCAAACCTTTATTCGCTCATTTTGGAAACGAGGGTAAATACCCAGATTTCAATTAGATTGTAGGTTTAAAATCCCTTCCTATGTCCTGTAAAAACCTCTTAGGTCCAAGGGTACCAAACAACTTTCTTTAGGGATTTATTTCGAACGTGCGTATTTTGTGAAATATTATATAAAAACCGACATCTAAGTTAATTGAACAGACAATAGCCCCTATAAACTAGTAAAAATAATAAAAATGTTATTAAATATTAGAATGTTATATTATGGATCACAACAGAGGAATTTTGGAATTGGAATTCAAAACACAATTGATGAAACACTAAAACACGTTACAATACACTATGAGTAACTCTAATTCTAAACTTAACACTATATTGATTGTTAACATCTATGTATGTGGCATCAATGCCAATTTCTTTTCAATTTCTTTAAATATTTTACACACAAAATACCTGATTACAGTATACTCAGTCTTTATCATGTGATCAAATATATTTGAATGGTAGTTTCCGTAACCCGACCCATCCGATACACTTTTTTCTGAAACACTTATGAAACTTAAGGTTTCTGAATTCATAAGTGTGTCAGGAAAAAAAGTGTGTCAGATTGATCAGGTTACGGAAACTACCATTTCAATGGCCGGTATTCACAAAGAATTTAGTCCTGGCTTAACTTTTAGTCCACGACTAAGTCCTACTAGAAGGACCTCTATATTCATTTTCTTTTTCTGCTGAAAATACAAAGAGAAAATACAGATAGACACTCAAAGCTGAGAACCTACCTCTTTCAAATTGTTTCTCTTTCAGATTCTGTTTAAAAAAAATTAAAGGGTCCTTCTAGATGGACTAAGTCCTGGACTAAAAGTTAATCCAGGACTAAGTTCTTTTGTGAATACTGACCAATGAGTTTAACCCTTCATTATAGGCTTACCGCAATTTTGAATCAAAACTAATTGCGCGAGCATTATGACCTCATAGCCATTTTTATTTACCTACAAAGGTCGCAACAGGTCATATTTTGAAAAGCTCTAAGACGATATTAAAATTCCATTTTATTCAATTTGCGTAGCTGACGAAGAATTTTTTCTTCATCTCTTACACCTGTACAATAGACGTTTACTTAACTTGCTGTATTTGTCTACCAGTCCTAACCAGACACTGCGAAATGGCATGGTTTTGGTGCTACGGTGAAAGTTGTTGTCGCACTTGTCACATCCAATGCCCTTTTCTTAGAAAAATAACTACACTTATGACTTAATAGGAATTTCATGAGATAAGAACTCTATCTTTCATGGTACACAATATTAGACTCTCTTCAGACTCATTGTCCTGCAATATTCGTCGAACGCCTCTTTGGGAAGAAGAATTTTGTTTTCCGGATTATTAGGATCTTCAAGAGTCATGTAAACTCGCTCGTTAGTACTACGCCTTTGCAATGACACATAGACTGGTTCAGTATCTTGGTCAGGCGAAACAACTCTCTGTTCTTCTCGAATCACTGCAGATATTGTGTGGTACCTATGACACAAAATTATGGTTGTCGTCAGAAAAATGAGACATAGAATGCTCGCACCTACAGTAGTTACAGTTAAGCAGAAATGAAGCATGCGGTTTACAGGGGAGCATTCACTTTCGCACTTTCCTTTAATAATAGAATCGCTTGAAACATGCGAGTCTCGATTCTCGTCGTCTTTTATCTCCATTCTTGGAGTTACGCCATTATTGTTTTTTCTTGATGGAATCGACTTAATTTGTAAAGGCCCAACTTCGCATGTTCGTTTCCGATCCGGAAAACCCTTGCTTGTGAGTTCACAATAAAATATCGTTCCTTGATACGAATCATCTATTAGTATGGTGACTTGAGAGTGCACTAGATTTCCCTCTGTTGTGTTATATGATAACAAATATTGTTCGGTTTTACTATGCGACCACTTTAGGCCAACTATTGGAACCCCTATTTCAGAAGTACATTTAAGTGTCAGAGTCTGATCTGTGGATAACAAGAGTGGTTGGGTTGGAATGCTGGTGCAAATAGGGTAGATCCTGTCCGGATAGACAATAACTTGTAAAATAATTGAATCCTCAGCGATATAAACGTAATTAGTTTCTACTATATCTAACACCTTGCAGGAATATTTTCCATTGTCGTTTTGATTAATATTCAAGAGAGTTATAAAATGTACCACAGATCCATCTGGAAATGTCCTCTCAGCCAAAAATACACGTTTTCCCATTGAAGGGAGGATATAACCTGCCGATGTAATTTCTTCACTTCGCCCATTCAACGTACGGAACATTTTCACTGTATAATCCTTTTGTATGTTCCATATCTGACAGCGAATAGCTGCAATACCTCCCACCACAACAGGGTTAATTGGAGTAGTTATTTCCACTCTTGTCTCAGACATTTCTGACCAGGACGGGAACAACGTAAGCGAAACAATTAAGACAACGATTACTACTATCGCCATTTTGAATTTATGCACAGAGCACTGCCGATGTTGAAACCGATGAGATGCTCCACCCTATAGCTTGCGATTCACGTATGTATCGTTCCCGTGTCCGTTTTATTGGATGCATATGGATTACCACAGTTGTCGTAGTATCACTGTTCTTTTATCCCACAGATATATATCATTTTGTCGAGTAAACACACATGTACTTCTTTGATATGAAGCAGTAACATCAATGACCATTACATTTGGTGTTATGCTCTGCAATAGCTACAATAGCTTCGAAACCGCCGACATCCTAGGGTAATCAGCATAATATTAATGTATGCGGATAGATGGTCGTAATATCATAAATATTTTAGCATATATTAATGTTGCAAATAATAGGTGGCGTGATTGCGATAGTATTTTATCTCAGACGGTGCGAGACATGGCAATATTTGGCAACATCACATCACTTCACCATATCAATGTAAAAGGCAAAATCACCATACCTTATTTATTTAAAAGCTTGAGGTAAGTGCCGTACAAAGATTGTTTCAGAATTTTATTTTGTATTTCATAGCCTGCTCTCATAATTGATTACATTGACACGTACATGAATTTGTCTTATCTTAATTTAGAAAGTTACGTTAGAATTGGAGAACGAGAACTGGTTGGTGAAAAAAAGTAACCTGTGCACTTGCTAAAAATAAGCCAATTGTAAACAGTTAAATTACTGCTTTTCCATTCCCACAACCCTTTCTTCATGAGTATTACGACGTCTCCTCAACGCAGACACGCATGCGTATGTGAGCTCGAAAACTTTACGACAGATTCTCTTTCAGTTACATTAGTTCAGGCTCTTTAGAAACGGATGAGGATTTCGTAGTCGTGATTTGTGATTGAAATTGAAGACCACCTTATTTTGGATATTGTCTTTTGGACTAATCACATTTCATTTGCAATCCGTCAAAACAAAAATATTAAAAAAACAGGAACAACAATATAACTTATAGTTTTTTACCTTTTGTTTAATTCATCTTTAGAATACATGCACAAACAGAAGTAGAGAGTTCTCAAATAATACATAATTTATGACTGTGAGTTTAATTACAATTTAATTCATCTTGCTTACAAAAATTTAAACACAACCATTTTGTTGTCCTATGGATAATGCAATTTTACCTGATCTTCAAATTTCACTTCAAGTTCTTCCTGTGAATTCAAAACCCATTAAAAGTACTATTGTTTCCGCAATTCTTAGGAGTCTTATTTGTATAGGCTAAAATTTGCTTAACCAATGACATTGTTTAAGATCACATTTAAGATCACATTCATTGTTTAGATGGTTCCCAAGCAAAATAACTGTCAAAGAAATTTCTGAAATGGAATTTTATTTACTCCAATGCAGTATACAATTTTGTCTCCATATTTTGCCGAACTGTTGCAGTTAATAAATCAGCTTTTCAAAGATAAGGTTTGAATATGTTGCAACTATTATAAATGGTCATTTTAATTAAATTCCGCTCTTTTCTTTCGAATACAGTTTTCATTGTCCAAACGGCACACCGTTAAGTCATTATGACGTCGTAAGTCAAGGCAAGTATTCAAACCTCGTACATATTTATTGGATATCAGTATGGTACTAAAACTCTTTGTGTATAGATGAGGTGACATGTGACGTCAACGCCGGGCAACGAACAAAGCACTGCCCTGCAGTATGCGTGAACACATGCAGGGCTTGTGCTTTTAAAAATCGCGCTCAATCAGGCTTGATAAGGCTATTGAATGCTGTAACTGTATGGGCATATTATTCGCATCTCTAACATGTCAGTAGACCAGGTGCTAACTCGTGGTTGTAAACATTGATGTCACCTCATCTATACCAAACTTGTTATTTGCCATCATTTAGAGCCAAAAATCGCATAACGATTTGATATTCCTAATTTCTTGGTGCAAAATTTAATTTTCGCCTATTGTACATCATATTGTACTCTTCTCATGTTGGTGTCAATAGAAACAACAGTGGCCCATAGTCATGATAATTTTTTATTGGTACCAAAATCATAAGTCAGGGTAAATGTACATCCTTAGTTTTAGCTAGTTACTTCGTCTACCGAAGGCGTGGTTGTAACCCCAATCCAAAACGAATGCAAAATATTAATTGAAAATTTCCTTAAGTCTCTTGGGACCAGAAAAGAGGGATATGGTAAAGTAAACAAAAATTGAAGCAAGCGAGTGGTAACTACCCTTATCGGTAGGCTACGTTATGTAAAATAATGAACAATTTTTGCACCCAATTTCGCTTAAAAGAGTACCAAATTGTCCGAATGATTAACAATCTGTTAAAGCCCAATACGGGTTGATATGTGACCCGACCTGATTCAATCAAGACATGTAGTTATTTTATATTGGACCATTATCAAACTATTGACGTGTAGTTGTGAATTCAAAAGGAATTTTTCCTAAATATGAGGTATAGGAGAAATGCACGGCAATCACTTTTGAATCTTTTTGTTGTCATTTGTAGGTCGCACTGTTCAACCTCCTTAATTATGAGTACAAACAGAATAAGCATATGTCCTTCATCCGCTTGATTAAGTTTTAATAGGCAAAAGTAAGCTTACAAAGCTCGATTTCACTATTGCAGAATAGTCTGATGGAATCATATATGCTTGGTCACATGGTTGTTTAATGTTATACGCTAATGTGCTACAATTGTAGAAAAAGCTGCGATACAAACTTCAACATTTCATACCAGATTGTATACTTTATTCCTTATATTGTACTCTCATCTTACCTTACATTTATTATGGAATCTTAATATGAGGGAATACTGGCAAAACGTACTTTGATAACTAATAACAAAGCTTTAAAAATGGGCAGTAAGAACAATATAAAATAGCCATTATTTGCCAAATATAACGCCTAAAATATAGTAGATGTATACAAACTAGAGCTTGGTGTGTTTATGTATAAATACTCTATCAACCCATTACCGAGTGTATTTAAAGGCCTTTTTTACAAAACGCTCTGATATTCATAAGTATAGCACGAGAAATATCAACAATTACCAGAAATAAGAAAGTTTTCACCGATCAATCTGTGAGAACATCGAGCCCTATTCTTTGGAACAATTTGGAACAACATCTCAAAAACTCGAATTCAGTAACTCATTTACGTTATCAATTACGTGAACTCATTTCCAAATACAAAATAATAATGATAATACTTTTTGAACATTGTCCTACTTATACTGTAATTCTTGTATGACGGCAATTTGAATTAAGATGCATTGAACATTGTCTTTTTCTCGTGTTGTATTGACTGAATGTCCTTGACTTTTAATTTGTGCGTTGTAACATTTACTTTTAGGGGTTGACCCAAGTCTGGTCTCATTGGCCTTTTGTTCAACTCCTCCATAATTGTTTGTTCCTGTTAATGTATATTCTTGTGTATTTGATTTTTTAATGGACATAATAAAGTTGAAGTTGAAGTTGTTACACTATGAGTGGCTATGCTGAGGAGGTGTTCGGCATAGAAAAAGTGTTCAAACATATTGAAATTATGCCACACTACTTTCACTAATTTGAAAATAATTTTGATGTTTAAATTATGTGAGTAGGAGAAATCCATTATTTTTTATTGATTGCTACCTGGTAGCAGTGATATCACTTCCCTCCATTCATTGTTGCGCACCTGGCATGCTTTTTGGCAGAATTTTTAAAAGCACGTGGTCAGGAAATTACATACCATTGCTTATTCGTTTTTGAAAATATTAATCAGCCAGATGCTAAGTGGATTAACACCTCAATTGTGTGAAGCAGTCATAGGGGCAAATACCTGCAATGCAGTTGTGTTTATTATTAGCAAAAGCAGAAATTATGTAATTTTAGATATCCAACGTGTTTTTACATAAATGTTGCAGGAGCGTACCGAGACAATCAAGGGAGGAGCAAAGAGGGCAAAAAGGTTATAACGAATGAGCCCCAATTTTAATTAATGTGGCACAAATATATCAAAGTTGGTCGCAATCTCCATGAAAAATTGGGACGAAAATGCAAATGTTATTCCATTTGTCCCAATATTTTGGAGCCATAGTGATGAACTGTAACCCCATATTTTGAGCCATATTGATGAACGTACCCGCATATTTGAAAACCAGGGAGCAACAGCCGCCTCTCCCCCAGTCAATAGGACAATGGATTGTGCATGTAGAACGGATTAAATTCAATATGTTTGTGATTTCTATACCAGACACCTCCTTTACTGCTATATGATTTTTTTTTTTATAACATTAGCATAATTTTAAAAAAAATAGTACAGCCATTTCTACACCCAATCACTACTTATTTTCACTGTAAGGAAATATTTACATCACGATTTCCCACAAAAAAGATTAGTATTAGTATTAAGACAGTCATGAGCCGTTTTATCAGTGGTTAAAAGAATAAAAAGTCATAACATATTTGTCGTATAAATCCATCAGTTAGTATAATTGATAGCAATTTTATACTGCAAAAATCCTGTTTTAATTATAAAATAACAAGATTCTCAGCACAAGACCTTCGAAAGACAAGGATCTCATCTAATCCACAATGGATCTGAATGATCGTCAAAGTTCTGCAGTTGAAAAGACCTACACCTTTTTACCACCCAATGTGCGGTAAAACTGGTCAAAAACCTCTTTCGGCATAAGCACTTTGCCTTCGGGATTATTTGGATCCTCTAGTGTCATATACATCCTTTCATTGTCAGTTCGCCTCTGTAAAGACACATAAACTGGCTCATTAGTTTGATCACAGGAAACTCGCGCTCCGCTCATTTCTCTGGAAATGTTTTCGTACTTGCAATATAAGATGATTGTTGTTGTCAGAAAAGTTATGCATAAAATACTAGTTCCAGTGGTTGAAATGATTAAGTAAAGGATTGTGTGTTTTAAAGGACATACCTTTCCACAGTTACCAGACCTCACAGAGCCCTGTCTTTCGCTCAGATCTTTATTAGAGACAGATGTCGGGGATGCTAATATACTTTCTACGCTTCGTTTTTCTTAACTATTGTCATCGGGCTAATGTTGCACTCTCGCTTTCGATCTGGGAATCCTTCGCTGTTAAGTTGACATGAAAACACATAGCACCATTATGAGACACTTTCGTAATCAACTCGCCTCAGACGTGACCATATTATGACTTGTTGTGTTGCGAATGATGATATCTATATATGCTTTATTTGCAAAAATCCATGTAGTTTCACAGTTGGGAATGCGTTTTCAGAAAGACAAGGTTAGCACAAATTTGTTACTTTCATAGAGTGTAGGTTGAAGTGGAACACTTGACACG
The DNA here is from genome assembly GCA_023653785.1 of Ophioderma brevispina. Classification (NCBI taxonomy): domain Eukaryota; kingdom Metazoa; phylum Echinodermata; class Ophiuroidea; order Amphilepidida; family Ophiodermatidae; genus Ophioderma; species Ophioderma brevispina. The sequence goes on from JAMKCH010009207.1 coordinate 35,045, forward strand.
TTGGATACGCCTTATTTGGAAAGAGTATATTTTTATGTGAATCGAATCTTCTGCAATGGTGGTGTTGTGTAATCACGCGCAATAATGCTAGGACCCTTTGCACAAATATTCCCTTCAATATAATTGCAAGACGCAAATCCACAATGGTCATAAAAAGACATACTACCACGCGGAAAATATTCTTTAGAAAGGAACACACGTTGATGTAATAATGTGATGTCTCCCTGGTTAGTTGTTCAGATGCCCGTTTAACACTCGAGCATATTACAGTATAGGCAGCTTCATATAATGACATACTTGACCAGCGAATTGCAAGAAGTCCACCATCAGTAACTGGGATGTTCCAAAGATGTAACTTGTACTGTGGTCTCTGCCGAAAACGAACCAGGAACAGATAATAATGCTTATAAAGAACAAAGCAAATCAACATCAAACACTGCAGCGCCTCTTTAAACAGGGTCATAGGAACAAATATAATTGTCCGTTGTGTGGCGTTCAAAGGACTTTGCACAGTGCTGTTCAGCGATTGTTAAATGGCATGGATATTTCCAGATTATTAAACTAAAAATGTTTCTACGAATAGCAGATAGGGTTAGCAACGGGATAACAAACCCTCTTTCACTTCATTAGCCTCCTCTGGCCTCCATTTTTTAAGAGCAGATATAAAGCTTTAAACCTGAAAAGCATTACGTACAGCAATCATTTCTGCATCCAATAAGTCTCCTCAATGTGCCTACGTTAATGAGTTAGTGTATTGTGACAGTAATATAAATGACCTTAGCCGACGTCCTAGGCTTATTTTCTATAGATATGATGTGGGTGTGGTCGGATGGCCATGTGAAATATGATAATGGCGCGTCTCATTGTTGCTGCAGTGTTCATTATGGCCGAAAGATTGCGTACTTCATCCAAGTATTTGTAACTTGAACCCTAAACATGATGTTAATAGTGAGCAGACATAATAAACACATTATGTGTTCACCGTTGCCAGTTATTTTCCTCAGGTGTTGCAAACCAACGGCACGTAGTATTTACATTTTTCATACTTCTTCATTTAAATTAGTATCAATTGTAATTTACAAAACGTTAATCCTGTTTACAAATCAGCATTTTAAAATTTTCAACGCGACCCATTGCAACCCAGTCATTGCATGCTAATCTGTCCATCGCTTCTTTAAAAAAATCGCGGTTGTAACACAAGTATTACTACTTGGATTATAACAGTCTTCTAACCAAGGAGATGTTCAACGCAATGGCCTCCTCTTAACGGAGAAACAGCTAAAACGAAAAATAGGCTTTTCATGAGCCGGTGATCGATCGACTTTGCGATCGATCGCCGTTTTTGAAGACTATTAGAGCCGTCGTCGTTTCTGAATAATAGAAGCATGCGCAATAAACGCCTAGTAAGATGTAAAAATCTTTCCAAGAAGGAAGGGATTTAAGGAGCTTGTGCTTTCACGATATTCTTCTTTTTCAGGCAGTACGGCAGTGTGGTTGTAGTGACTTTGGAATGCCGAGGTAGGTATTTGCAATCTTTACGTGACTTGTTACCGGGTGGTGGGATGGATTTGTGTATATACAGAGTGGGATTTGAGCGACCTCTCCTCCCATAGCTCTTTCCGCCTTTTCTAGTTCTTATTTCTTCTCAGCATTCCAGTGGCCTAGGTTTAGTGGATTAAACATCAGTTATGAGGGGGCAAGGCACTGTTGCCCTGGAATGTTCAGAGGCCCTGCTACCACAATACATTGACCCTGCGTGGACATACGCAAACAAAAATGGGCGGTGGTGTGGGACAGGTGTATCGCCATACTCGGTTTGGTTGGCAACTGGACCAAATGCCGTACACTTTCCTTTATATCTTTATAGGTTAGGCTCGTGATTAGGTCATTATTAAATAAACCTATATGCTGCGAACCTAAAGCATTAGGGCGGAAGAAAGAAAAACCACCAGGGTTCAACGGCCAGTGGTTCCCACTTTATAGTAGTATATTGCGTGTAGACGCACCTGATTGCAGGAAGGCTTGGGGAGACCAACCCTGAGGAAAATCCGGAGTTGGGTCCCGTAGGCGACTGACTGCTCTATCGCCCAGTCGGGCAACTCGTGCGACGCTGCTGGCACCAAACTGTTATCGTTTCTCGACGGTTCCTTTGGATTTGTACTCAGCGTGGAGAGGGGGATCAGGTGCATGGGCAAAATACGGATCTCCATAGCAATTGCCCTGGCATCGCGCCCTGGAGAGGACACTCCAGCTCGCTTCATTGCGTAGAACCAACACGGGAAGTAGCAGTTACCGGTTTTAAGCTACTTGGCTTGATTGGCGTAGAGAATAGCGCCAGGGCGACTTCGACGTGGGAGAGATCATCGCAATCTCACCCTGGGACAAACTACCGCCCGCCTCTTAAGCTGGGCAGCCATCAGCCACTTGGGTGCTGTCCCGCCCCAGTTAGTCTTTCTCATAGGGTGCATGGGGATAGTGGGCTTCATGAGAAAGCGACGCAACGACTGCACCTGTGGCAATCAAGATAAGAAATTCAAGAAGACAACCTCACTCAAGCTGGGCTGTTGGAATGTGCGTACCATTGACACCTGGTTTAATGACAACTCAAAAGATATCAATGATACTCGAAAGACAGGCTATAATTAATAATGAGCTCCTAAAACTTCAAGTCGACATAGCCACTTTACAAGAAACCGTCCTAGCAGATTGGGTAAAGATTCGGTTCCAATCAAGGAAAAGGACTACAATTCTTTTGGCAGGAAATCAGCAAAAGAACCTCGTGAATTTGGTTGTTGGTTTTGCCGTTAGTAACTCCTTAATGAGTTACAGTGAAAAGCCTGGTAACGGTGGCTCAGAACGCCTTCTGACACTTCCGCTTTCACATCAGCGATGGCCCAGTCTCCTCATCAGTGTTTATGCATCAACCTTGACTTCACTTCTGAAGCCAAGGATGAATTCTTGACAACCTTGAAGCCGTAATCAAGGGTATCCCAAGGGTATTGAACACCTTCTCCTTGGTGATTTCAATGCGAGAGTGGGTTCTGACCACGAGTCCCTGCCATCGCCTGGACACTTTGGTGTCGGTTAAAGACATGACAATGGGACAAGTCTTCGTGAACTGGGCTCCTACTATAAACCTGTGTGGGACCAACACCTTTTTCAGACCAAACCTCAGCAACAAAGTTATCTGGCGTCACCCACGCCTCCAAGCAATGCATCAAACTTGACTGATTCATTAACAAGGCGAACTTTCATCAATGCCATCAACATCACTAGGTCTTACCATAGTGGCAGATGTGGATTCGATCATGCCTGGTCTGACTGTAAGATTCGACTGCCCCGGAAAAAGAGGATACACCGCTCTAAACAAGCTGTACCACGCATCAATACCATCACGATGCAGCAAGCGGAGAGAGTTGAGCAATTTGCTGGTTCCATCAATGCCTCATTGGCTTGGCTGGTCCATCAAGTGATACTGCAACAAATGGACTCATCTGCGTGAGACATTCCAGAGCTCTCAGCATTCTGTAATCTTTGGAAGAAAATCCAAGCAGAACAAAGATTTGGGTTGAGGCCAAGTCAGGCTTACTAACTCCAGTCATTGAAGCCAAGACAGCGTTCAGGAGTATAAGATTTCACCTTCCACACACAACCTAAGAGTGCTTCAAGCAGCTAGAAGTTGAGTTCAGCGGAGGGCAAGGCAGTGTGCCAATGAATCTGGCTGGGAGCGGGCGAGAAATACAAACCGCTTCTGAAACGGGCACATTGAGTATGTATGATGGAATAACGATGGCTGTCGGGCCATCTGCAGTGCAAAACAAGCGCCCCTCACGTCCATCCGTGGTGAAGTCATCACAGACAGCAAGTAAGGTCATCATGGAGCGCTGGTTGGAACACTTTTCTGAGCTATACTCTACAGAAAAGGATGTCACCCTCAAGCCCTTGACAAGATCAAGAGTCTTCCTATAATGGCTGCCCCAGATGCTGTACCTACAGTGGATTGAAACTGACCATGGCCATCGACAGTCTACTCACATCCGGAAAAGCCCCGGGGAATGATGTAATACCACCAGACTTGATCAAATGCTGTAAAAGCTCTTTGCTTCACCCCCTACATGTGTGTCTCTGTCAATGCTGGGATGAAGAGCTGACCACAGGAATGCGACTCAAAGATCATCACCCTCTCCAAGAACAACGGTGAAAGAAGGGATTGCAACAATTACAGGGTAATTTCCCTCCTTAGTATTGTCGGCAAAGTTTTTGCCCTTGTTGCGTTGAATGCGTCTTCAAGTTCTGGCTGAAAGGGTGTATCCTGAGTCCCAGTGCGGATTTCGTGCTAGCAGATCTACGATCGTATGATCTTCTCCAAACGCCAACTACAGGAGAAGTGCAGAGAACAACTGAACACCTACACTTGCTTTCATAGACCTACCAAACAGCCTTTGACCTGTTTAGCATGAATGGACTGTTCCAAATCGCCCCAGACGATTGGCTTGTCCACCAAGGCTCTGAGCATCATCAGATTCTTTCCACACTGACATAAAGCAACGGTCCAGTTTGACGGCATCCCTATCAGAGCCGTTTAACATTCGCAGTGGTGTTAGGCAAGGATTGTTTTGTCGCCCAACGCTCTTGTTGGGAATTCTTTTCAGTCCCTTCTGAAGCTAGCATTCGGTACAGTCACAGAAGGCATCTACCTGCACCCAGTGTCTATGGTCGCTCGTCAATCCTTCACGCCTTAGAGCTAAGACAAAGGTTCGTCAATAGTGATTCGTGACATGGTTGTTTGCTGATGATGCTGCCACTACTTCACATTCCAAGCAGGAACTTCAGCTGCTCATAGATCGCTTCTCACAGGCCTGTAAGGACTTCGGACTTGTCATATTTGAAGAAGACTAATGTCGATCCTTGCCCAAGATGCTCAAGAACCACTGTCATCACAATCGACAATACCACTTGGGTTGTTCAGGAATTCACCTACCTAGTGTCCACCATCAGTGACAGTCTGTCATCTCGATGCAGAAATCGGCACGCATTGTAAGCCTCAGCACTCTGCCCGCTTACAACGCGTGTGTGGGAAAATCCGAAGCTGTCATTAATGACAAAGGCACCAGTTTACAACGCCTGCACAATCAGCACATTACTGTATGGTAGTGAGTCATGGACTACATACTCTAGGCAAGAGACGAACTCAACAGCTTCCATCTGCGCCTGTATTAGACGCATTCTAGGTGTCACTTGGAAGGACATGGTGTCCAAATTCAGAGCTCCTGACTCGAATTGGACTCCCACCATCATACATTTCTTAGACAACGTAGACTCCGGTGGCTGGACCATGTCCGTCGAATGGATGATGGCCGTCTACCGAAAGATATCATTATGCTGAGCTACATCTGGCAAGAGGACAAGTTGGTCGCCCTGCTCCCGCTACCAGGGATATTGGTAAGCGTGATATGTGTACCCTGAACATGCATCGACATTGGGTGCTGTGAGAAACTTGCTGACAATCGTCAACCTTTGGCGGAGAACATGAAGCAACACCTTTAGCTTTGTGAGAACAACATATCATCAGCCAGTTTTGAGAAGCACGAGCTAAAAGAAAGCTGCACAGATCCTTGTATAGTCCAGCTTGACATCCCATATATGTAGGACCTGTGGCAGAGACTGCCACTCTATGATTGGCCTCTTCAGCCCAGACGTCGCGGTTCACCTAACCTGTGACTCAATGGGGGCGCTTTATCCATAGTCCTTGCGACTGACGGAGGCAGATGATGATTGAACGACTGAGTACGGACATTCAAAATGGCGGATAGACTCTTACGTTAAGTGCATTTAGTGGACGGACGTGGTGTTTTTTTTGAGGAAGCACACAAGCGACATGTATGTCAGAGTTGACAAAGTATTATAATGAATTTGGTGGCTGGTTTGAAGTCTACACACGGCGATCGATCGCAGAAGTGATCGATCACCGGCTCAGTGTGAAAAGCCTTATTATTATACATTTACTCTATAAAATAATTATTGACCACATATCGAGTGGTTTCATCTAAAAACGGAATTATATTAACCATAAAAATTAATTAAAACCACCTAGTCTGACCATGCGCTATTTAAAATTCCCGCTATTGTATAACTTGTTATGCGATACCGCCGGCACGTTTGTGTCATACACACCATAGGAAATGCACATTATGAAAGCGTCACATGTGAAGGTGTATGACGCTACTGTGCCGTCCGTATCCCATAACACGTATACATATCCCATATACACTAGCGCGAATTTCAAATAGCGCATGTTCAGACAAAATGTTTTAATTCATTTTTATGGTTAGTATAATTCCGTTTTCCATGAAACCACTCGATATGTATTCAATAATTGTTTTTATAGCGTATATTGTATAAGTTATTCTTAGTACGGTTTTCCTTTAATGGTAAAGATAAAAGACAAAATATTAAAATTTTCAATTTGCCCTCTTTTCTTCAATTTACTCTCCTTTTGAAAGTCTCAGTTCGGGATAACCATATTTAAGGCCAAAAGAAGAAAGGAAATAAACTTTGTTTGGGAATGGGAAAATATAATATTCAAATCCTCAAATTGGAATCTTTTCTTCCATAAGTACTGATTCATATACCTCAGATCTAAAATCAACCTTAATTTAACCGAACTGTTGGAGACTGAAAGTGGGTTCCCAACGTCCGATTTCTCGGACCTCAAAAACAAAAGACACATTATCATATGCTGACCTGTTATTCTTATGATGAGAGGTCAGTGTGTTTCAATAAAGGGAAATTTAAACCCCTACTCTATTACATCTAGAACAAAAGGAGAGAAATTCATTTCCCTTCAGAATTCAATGTCAGGTGCGAGTCTACCTCTAAGAATATGTTCAGCTAAATCTTGTTCAAAATCTTAGTAATTTGTATCATAAAATTCGGAACCGTACCCTGCAAACTGCAGATCTGATATTGCGGCAAATTAACAGTGTCATGGTCAAGAATATCCAGTTTAAAAACGTCCGTGTGAATTTGCAACTGCAGGCTCAACTCATCAAACCAGATATTTGCTGTCTGTGTGAAGAAATATACAATGTTAAAGTAACAAAACAAGAAACAAAACTGGTGGGGAAACCACCATAATAAAAACTTTCGCATTGTATAAAGGATAACAACATTGCTTTACCATCATGAAGAACGTGTAATCGGGCTCAAATTACATACACATAAATACATATCATGCTTATGACAAGAAAAATACACCACAAAATAGCGATGTAACCAATTCCGTGATATTACCTGAAAAAGAACTTGGAACTATTGCCTCTACTGGCTTGAGGTGGTAACTTTGGTATTAGTGAATGGGACAATTGTGCCGCCCATGCACAAGCTTCCCACAGCAGAAGCAGTAGTCAGTAGGCTTTGGTCCACTTCTGGGGGCCCACATTATGGTTACCAGAAAAACCCAAACTATTGTGTCTCACTTACTGAAAACCACGAAAATGAGCTGGTGTGACAAAAGCACTAGAGCTGCTAGGAACATCACGGCTAAAACGAGAACGCTTCTGGTTTGAAAGCGAAGTATCACGGCTCTTTCTAGATGCACGAGCTTGTGTCTTGCGCGTCTTCTTTTCGTCCTCTGAATTGATCATCGAAAGGTCTTCAGCAACACCTTTCCAATCTGACATTTAAACAGTAGCAAATCGACAAACGTTGATAGAACAAATCACCTAAAAGGTGAGAACCATACTATATAAACAGTTTTGCTACCATGCAAATTTCATTTTGACGTAACGCTAGGCCTGCTGGCACTTAT